>VZRV01002773.1:157115-180246 GCA_013398115.1 Falcunculus frontatus | reverse complement strand
GGGCTGTGGAAGGAGCCCAGGAGAAGGATCCAGAGAGGGGCAGGAATCCTTCCCTGGGAGCAGGGCTGTGGAAGGAGCCCAGGAGAAGGATCCAGAGAGGTGAGCACATCCCTCACCTGCAGCACCCACAGAGAGGAGCCAAAAAGCTCCTTGGAAATGCAAACAGAGCCCAGAGCTTCAAAGGTCGAGCGTCTGCTCCCAGGTTTGGGGAGCTGTTCCTGTAGTTACAGAACAAACAGGAGCAGACAAAGGCAGGGCAGGAAAGGAGCCTGGAGGGGTTTGGTGGTGAGCCTGGGAATACAGAGCCTGGGGACACGGCCTGGCTGCAGATCTGGGCTTGCACAAGCACTCGGGTTTGGAGAGCTCCAGGTGCCTTCAGATGGGCAGATAGGGAAGTGCTGGGAGCTGGAGGTGGTTGCTGATCCCAGGAAAAGGAGCAAACTGGGATTGGTTGATGGTTGGGATGGTTCATCCTTCATCAGCAACAGGGGCAGAAGGGCTGAGTGTCACTTCCTGGCAGGAGGAGGGTTTTAGGGGGAAAACACTTGAGTTTCTGCTTTCCTGGCTCATTCCTGGGTCTCAAACCCAGCACTGAAGGGGTTTTGTTGCTCTTTGGAGGGCTCACAGAAAGCTGGAGCTGTGATCTGGCCTTCACCATGGGTGTGCCCACCCAAATCTCACCCAAACAGCAGAGGAAAAACCCCAGAGATACCAACTCTTGTTGTTCATACCATTCGTGTTGTTCAGGAACGGTCTGGAATCCACTCCTCAGGATGGAAACCTCCCACAGATTGGGCTGCTTGGACTCTCCATCCCTGGAAGTGTCCAAGGCCAGGCTGGACAGGGCTTGGAGCACCCTGGGACAGTGGGAGTGTCCCTGCCATGGCAAGGGTGGCACTGAAGGGGCGTTAAGGTCCTTCCAACACAAGGATCCACTCATCTATGGGGACGGAGTTGGTTGGCACCAAAAAAATTGGCGTTTTTTTACCATGTATTGGACTTTTTATTAGGAGATCAGGGAGTGTGGGGCAGGAAGAGGCATTGAGGAACAGGGAAGTGAGGAAGAGAAAACCCTCCTGTGACGGGACGTGGCTGGGTGTGGTTTTCAGCTGACCTCGGGCAGATCCCCCCCAGCGCTGTCTGTGCCTCCCTCTTATTCCCAAGGTCGTGTTTGTGCTGTGCTGTTTGAAGATGATTTGCAATTACAAGAGAGATGAAATCACGATCCACTCGACGTTCCAGTAGTGCTTTTTTGTCTGGCATCTCCCTCCAAACTCCTGAAACGCTCCCTGCTGAATTATTCCCTGCTCCAGATTGTTTTCCTGCCTGCTTTCTGTGCCTGGACACCGGCCAACCATTCCCACACCCAAACTCTTCCAGCATCCCCTAGAAACCCTGGTCCAGTGCCATCCTAAGGATTCATTTCCGGACATCTGAAGAGTTCCAAGGGAAGGGGGAATGGATCCTGAGAGGATGGGAAGGAGCAGTTGGGTGTGGAGAGAGTTTTGCTCCCAGCTGTGCTCACGCTGTTCCAGGATATCTTTTGAGCTTTTCAAAGGGAACAGCCCCCAGATGAAAAAAAGGGGTTTTGAGTTAGTTCTAAACCAGTTACTTTTTTGTTCTAAAATAAAATCGGTGATGACTCAAGCACCCATAAAAGTGTCTGGCAGAACTCTGCAGCTCTGAAGTTCTGCGGTGCGTTGCTTGTAAATGTCGTTTTTGTGGGAGTCTCTTCGAGTGGAGCCGGGTTCTTTGAGACAGGGCAGCAGAGCCTCTGAGACCCACTTTGCAGCACTGGCTGAAGAATTATTTTGGGTTTCCTGCCCTTGGATGATTGCAGGAGGTTGGGTTATCTGCTCACCACAGCAAAGGAGCTGTTGGGTAACTCCGAGTGCCAGGAACCTTCTGTGCTTTGCTTTTTCGTTCTTCTCTGACTTCTTTTCTTTTTTTTTTTTTTAATTTTTATTGTAAATAAGCCACAACATTTTCTGGTTTCTCTGCAGCAGAATGACCACAGATGAGTCACGGGGCTGCCTGAACATGTAAAAGCCTTTTCAGTGTTCTTTGTGATGCCACTTCGTGGTGCATTTTTGGGTGTCTCATCCTCCTCTGGAGACAAGGGAACTGCTGAGACACTGATTCCAGAGCGTGAGGAAGCTGCTGCTTGGGTCAGCCCCATGAAAAGCCCAAAAAAACCTGTTTTTGAGCTGGAGTTTGGATTGCGATGTTGTGTGGCTCATTCATCAAGTGATTTTTGGGTGGGATTTTTTCGATTCTCTTGCTTGGGTTACTCGAGGAAAACTGAGTAGGTGTGTGCAGACCTGTGGAGCTTCCTGGCCAAAACCCAGGCCAGACAAAGCTCTCCTTGTTCTTGGGGGCCTCTGAGCTGCTTTGTCTCGTGTTTATTTGTTCTTTGTTTCCTGCCCTGCGTTGTTTGTGTGCAGCAGCAGGGAATTAACGCTGCTGGCCGTGGTTAAAGGGACACGGAGCTGGGCTGCAGCCTGCAGGATGGGCACTTGAGGTGCTCCCCAGCCAGCTGACAAATCCAGAACCCTTGGAAACGTCGGGAAATTCGGCCTTCATCCGGCAGGTGGAGGGTGTCAGGGGTTGTATCAGCCACGGAATCATGATGCCTTAGGTTTTAACTTTTCTATTTTCAAATTCTGTACTGCTCAGAGTGTAACTCTGAAGTTCCTTGGAGCCTGTAATTCCTGCTCTCTCCTACTGGGCAGACATAACAAAGCCTCTCCAGGCTTTGCCTTCAAGGACAGCCAGGCTGTTTTTAGGCCCAAAATGTGTAAACCAAAGATTCTAAGGGGGGGCAAGCTGAGGGGAGTTACATCATTAAACTGGGGCTTTAATTGGAGAATGAACCCTGATATGCAAATGATCCAAACCTATAAAAGTGTGAAGAACTCGTGACCTGGGGTCCATCTTGGGGTCCAATTTTTTTGGAAGCAGCCTCTGGCTCCCCCAGGGTGTACCTTGAAGGCCCTTCAAATAAATACCTGTCTTTATTCCCTTCCTCTTGTCTAGTCTCTGTTTCTAGGTGGCTGCAGGAGGCATCAATCATGGAATGGGTTGGGTGGGAAGGACCTCAGAGCCCATCCAGTGCCATGGCACGGGCACCTTCCTCCATCCCAGGTTGCTCCAAGCCCCATCCAACCTGGGCTTGGATATTCCAGGGATCCAGGGGCAGCCACAGCTGCTCTGGGAATTCCATCCCAGCTCCTCCTCACCCTCCCAGGGAAGAATTTCTGCCCAAAATACCATCAATCAAATGACCTTATCTTGGAGATCAGGTGAATTCTGCTCATTGGTGGTTTTTCTGGACTTCCTGAACGGGGTTTGGGAGGAAGTTGGGGTTTTTGAATTTGATTTAATATATTTTTTTTTCATTTCTGTGGGCATGACAAGAGCTAAGCCCCCATGCTGCTCTGTTAAGAGAAGGTTTCCCTTTCTTTGTGAATCATTTTTAGCCACAGCTGCCTTGGCCCATCCATCCCTCTCTGGAGTCTCAGCAAGAGGGGATCCCTTGGCTGCTCCAGCTCCCAGCCCAGTGTGTTCCTTTGCCATTACCTGCATTTTATTTTATTTTTTCTATTTTTTAATTTTTTAAATTTTTTTCCTCTTTTTCTTTCTCTCCTCTTTTTCTTTCCTCTTTTTCTCCTTTTTCTTTTTCTCCTCTCTTTCTCTTTTTCTCCTCTCTTTCTCTTTTTCTCCTCTCTTTCTCTTTTTCTCCTCTCTTTCTCTTTTTCTCCTCTCTTTCTCTTTTTCTCCTCTCTTTCTCTTTTTCTCCTCTCTTTCTCTTTTTCTCCTCTCTTTCTCTTTTTCTCCTCTCTTTCTCTTTTTCTCCTCTCTTTCTCTTTTTCTCCTCTCTTTCTCTTTTTCTCCTCTCTTTCTCTTTTTCTCCTCTCTTTCTCTTTTTCTCCTCTCTTTCTCTTTTTCTCCTCTCTTTCTCTTTTTCTCCTCTCTTTCTCTTTTTCTCCTCTCTTTCTCTTTTTCTCCTCTCTTTCTCTTTTTCTCCTCTCTTTCTCTTTTTCTCCTCTCTTTCTCTTTTTCTCCTCTCTTTCTCTTTTTCTCCTCTCTTTCTCTTTTTCTCCTCTCTTTCTCTTTTTCTCCTCTCTTTCTCTTTTTCTCCTCTCTTTCTCTTTTTCTCCTCTCTTTCTCTTTTTCTCCTCTCTTTCTCTTTTTCTCCTCTCTTTCTCTTTTTCTCCTCTCTTTCTCTTTTTCTCCTCTCTTTCTCTTTTTCTCCTCTCTTTCTCTTTTTCTCCTCTCTTTCTCTTTTTCTCCTCTCTTTCTCTTTTTCTCCTCTCTTTCTCTTTTTCTCCTCTCTTTCTCTTTTTCTCCTCTCTTTCTCTTTTTCTCCTCTCTTTCTCTTTTTCTCCTCTCTTTCTCTTTTTCTCCTCTCTTTCTCTTTTTCTCCTCTCTTTCTCTTTTTCTCCTCTCTTTCTCTTTTTCTCCTCTCTTTCTCTTTTTCTCCTCTCTTTCTCTTTTTCTCCTCTCTTTCTCTTTTTCTCCTCTCTTTCTCTTTTTCTCCTCTCTTTCTCTTTTTCTCCTCTCTTTCTCTTTTTCTCCTCTCTTTCTCTTTTTCTCCTCTCTTTCTCTTTTTCTCCTCTCTTTCTCTTTTTCTCCTCTCTTTCTCTTTTTCTCCTCTCTTTCTCTTTTTCTCCTCTCTTTCTCTTTTTCTCCTCTCTTTCTCTTTTTCTCCTCTCTTTCTCTTTTTCTCCTCTCTTTCTCTTTTTCTCCTCTCTTTCTCTTTTTCTCCTCTCTTTCTCTTTTTCTCCTCTCTTTCTCTTTTTCTCCTCTCTTTCTCTTTTTCTCCTCTCTTTCTCTTTTTCTCCTCTCTTTCTCTTTTTCTCCTCTCTTTCTCTTTTTCTCCTCTCTTTCTCTTTTTCTCCTCTCTTTCTCTTTTTCTCCTCTCTTTCTCTTTTTCTCCTCTCTTTCTCTTTTTCTCCTCTCTCTTTTTCTTTTTCTCCTCTCTCTTTCTCTCTCTCCTCTTTTTCTCTTCACGTTGGGCAGGAGCCTGGAGTCATCCCAAGGACCTCTCAGTGGTCCTTGTGTGGTTCCACGCCCTTCCTCGTTATGGAATCCCACAATTAATGAGGTTGGGAAAGCCCTCCCAGCCCATCGAGTCCATCTGTGCCCAACCCCACCAGACCCCTGAGTGCCACCTCCAGGGATGGGCACTCCAAACCTCCCTTCCCACATTTAACAACCCTTTCCATGAGGAAATTCCTGCTGATGTCCAGTCTGAGCCTCCCCTGGCACAGCTGGAGGCTGTGGCTTTGATGTTCCTTGATTTTCTGAGGTATCCTTGGAAAAGATGTTGGAGGCTTGGTGGGGATGGTGCCAGTTCTGGGATCTGCTGGATGTGGAGCTACACAATTCCTTTTCCTCCTCTTCTCCTGCCCTTTCCCTTCTTCTGGTGCCACAGAACCTCTGGATTGGCTCGAGCAGCCCCACGACTTCATCCATGCTCTGGATTTTCTGCTGTCCCCGATGCTGCTTGACACCAAACCTTGGGACTTCCTCACTGGGACTGTCAAAAACCCAACTCTCTTTGGAATCAGGATGGTGAATCCTGGACAAATCTGGCTTTGGGTTGTGTCAGAAGCAGGAAAACCCAACTCTCTTTGGAATCAGGATGGCGAATCCTGGACAAATCTGGCTTTGGGTTGTGTCAGGAGCAGGAAAACCCAACTCTCTTTGGGATCAGGATGGCGAATCCTGGACAAATCTGGCTTTGGGTTGTGTCAGGAGCAGGAAAACCCAACTCTCTTTGGGATCAGGATGGCGAATCCTGGACAAATCTGGCTTTGGGTTGTGTCAGGAGCAGGAAAACCCAACTCTCTTTGGGATCAGGATGGCGAATCCTGGACAAATCTGGCTTTGGGTTGTGTCAGGAGCAGGAAAACCCAACTCTCTTTGGGATCAGGATGGCGAATCCTGGACAAATCTGGCTTTGGGTTGTGTCAGGAGCAGGAAAACCCAACTCTCTTTGGGATCAGGATGGCGAATCCTGGACAAATCTGGCTTTGGGTTGTGTCAGGAGCAGGAAAACCCAACTCTCTTTGGGATCAGGATGGCGAATCCTGGACAAATCTGGCTTTGGGTTGTGTCAGGAGCAGGAAAACCCAACTCTCTTTGGGATCAGGATGGCGAATCCTGGACAAATCTGGCTTTGGGTTGTGTCAGGAGCAGGAAAACCCAACTCTCTTTGGGATCAGGATGGCAAATCCTGGACAAATCTGGCTTTGGGTTGTGTCAGGAGCAGGAAAACCCAACTCTCTTTGGAATGGGGATGGCGAATCCTGGACAAATCTGGCTTTGGGTTGTGTCAGGAGCAGGAAAACCCAACTCTCTTTGGGATCAGGATGGCGAATCCTGGACAAATCTGGCTTTGGGTTGTGTCAGGAGCAGGAAAACCTCGTGGGGCAGGGTCAGTCCTGCAGCACCTTGGCTTTCCACGCTTGGCTGAGAAGTTCAGCCTCACCTCAGTTCCGAGGTGGTTTTTAGTTCACAAAGCTCCTGCTCCATTGAATTCACTGTCCTCATTCAGTCCCTGAGGGATTTCGGAGCAGAGGAGAAGAAATGGGATAGAATCGATTCCAGGGCCAAATCAAGCAGAGAGAACTTGAGCCAAAAAACCACCTTTAAGGGGTTAGAGGCCTTTGGAGGGAGTTAGAGCACAGCAGAGTGGGACTCCCTCAGTCACTGAAGGTTTTGACCCCGTTTGTCTCGAACTTTCCCTGACTTTATCCCTTTTCCCCCTGTAAAATGAACTCAGCTTGTCCAATACCCACCCCCTCTGTCACAGCAGACTCAGTGCCCAGCAGAGCTGCCACATCCTGCTCTGGCAGCCAGGAAAAAATTCAAATTTCAGCTTTTTTTGGGTTCTTTTAGTGCCACACAGCTTTGCATCCTCGTTTCACAGCTGGGACAGCGCTGGGATTAAACAATTTCTTGTCTGTGGCCTCGGGCACACAGAGAACGCTTTGATATTGGCACCGTGGGTCTGGTATTTGGGATTTAAAATAATTCCCAGCTGATTTAAGGCAGTGACTTTGAATTTAAGTGAGGTTTTGGCAATTTAGGGCTGCGTGTGCAGAGCTTTGTGTGCTTTGGGGTCCTGACTTTGCTGGGAACTCAGAAGAACAGGATTGAGGTGTCCAAACCCAAAGGTCTTGGGTTCTTTTTGCTGGTTTAGATGGGATTGTTTCAGTGAGCTGCTGCAGCACAGGTATTGAGATTTATTTTTATTTATTTCTCTTTATTTAGTTCTATTTATTTGGACTCCTGAGCTGGAGTCCATTTCTCTCATGATTATGAGACACCTCCCATTATCCCAGGCTGCTCCAAGCCCCATCCAACCTTTCCTTGGACACTTCCAGGGATCCAGAGGCAGCCACAGCTTCTCTGGGAATTCCATCCCAGCCCCTCCCCACCCTCCCAGCCAAGAATTCCTTCCCAAGATCCCACCCCAATCTCCCCTTTTCCACTCTGAAGCCATTCCCTGTGTCCTGTCCCTCCATCCCTCGTCCCAAGTCCCTCTGCAGCTCTCCTGGAATTTTTCAGATCCATTGTAGCTCTCCTGCTGCCTTGAGCAATTTGGCTTGGCTTTAATTCCACCTTCATTAAAAAATCTGCTCAACTTTTGGGTTTATTTGGAGCAAAGGACTTCCTAAGTGTGTCTGTGGGATGGGGCTGAAGCAGCTGGAGAGCGAATTCCTTAATAATTGACTTAAAGCTGATGTTTTTGTCTTGTCTCTGCTTGTTCCATCCATAATTTCCATTATTTTAGGGCAATAATAGAGCAGTAATGAAAATACGGATGGAATTTTGGGATCCTGGAGTCTGGATCCTCCTGCTCCCCCCCAGTCTCCATTTCCCCACCCTTGTTTTTTTTTTATTCTGAACTCTCCACATCAAAATTCTGCAAGAAATCTCTTTCTTTGCTCAGTAATTCGTGTGTGGTTGGGGTTTGTTTTTTTTTTTTCTTCCTGTTTTTTGATTCCTGGCCAATTTATGGCAAATATCAACCAAATCATTCTCCAGCAAATTAATCATCCTCGTCAGGCGTGTCCTTGTTTTCCCTCGGTGAGCACAGAGCAACACAAGAGTCGATTTTGCTTTCTAATTACTTTTTTCCCCTCTGGCCTCTTCAGTTTTGGCCTCGTCAGGAAGGGCCACAGAAGTGGAAGATGGAGTTTTGTGGTGGAAAATGGAGTTTTGTGGTGGAAAATGGAATTTTGCACAACTCCCTCATCCAAAGGCTCTGAATGAAAATTGCTGCTGAGCCACGCTCGAAACGAAATTGTGATTTAAATACTGAAACCACTGAAAATCCCCCATTTTCCACAATTCCACCGCTCATTCTCCACCTCGTTTTATTCATCCCTTGGATTTCCACAGCTTCTGCTTGGATTCGCTTGCGAATCTGGGTTCTGATCATCAATCACTCCTGGATTTTGGCTGTGTGGAGAGGCAGAAATGCTTTTCCTTCCCCTCCGAGGCGACTGCAACCCGCACGTAAATAATTTTCCAATTAGGAGAGGAGCCTGGCCCTGAGTCCCACGGGATTTGCCAGGCTGGGAAATGCTCCTGCTGCTCCACACTTGGAGATAATAAACCATAAAAATGTGGTTGCTGAAGGATTTCGCCCAATTGGAGCTTTTTAGACTTGGAAAAAAAAAATGTGATGAGGCAACAGCCCTGGTGTTGTGTCGTGGTAATTGAAGCCTCCGGGGTAATTAAGATTTTATTAAAGGAATGAGGAGGAGTAAAGGGAATGTTTTATTTGGAGTTTTCAGGATGCTGCAGGAGATGTGGAGATCACACCAATGGTGCTTCCTCCTTGGTTTATTGTGTGTTTATCCCAGTTTGGAGTGGCAAATCCTGGGAATGCCATCCCTGTGCAAAGCACAGAAATAACCACATTTCCCAAAAAAAACCCCACCTCAGCTCTGGTTTGTGCTCCTCAGGAAAGGGAAATGGAGATTTTCCAGAGCCGACTTCAGGCTGGAATCAGCGAGGGGATGGAGGGAATGATGGAGTTAGAGGTGGACACAGAGAAGATGGGATTTGGGAAGGAATTCCTGGCTGGGCTGGAATTCCCTGAGAAGCTGTGGCTGTCCCTGGATCCCTGGGAGTGTCCAAGGATGAGCTGGAAAAGACTTGGAGCACCCTTGGATGGTGGAAAATGTCCCTGCCCATGGCAGGGGTGGCACTGGGGGGGCTTGGAGGTCATTCCCAACCAAACCATTCCCAAATTTTCCCTCTTCCCTGAGCCTTCACACAGATGTTGGGAACAGCCACCTAAAACAGCCGTTGTCACCCCAAAATATCCCAATGAAATCCACGGAGAATTCCCTTCCAGGAGCCTGGATCCGCTGAGAAAAGCAGAATTTCCCAGGAATTTTCCTGCTGTTGTTGCTTTTTTAGGTGATAAAATGCAAGCAGAACAAAGCCGTGCCCTGGATTTCAGATCTTGGAGCCCAGAAATTGCTTCTCTTCTCTTTTCTTCTTTCACCCTCCCAGCTGATGACTTGGCAAAAAATCCTGAAATGTTCCACCTGAAGGGAAAACAGAGAGGAAAAAACCCCTCCAGCCTCTGATTTCAGCAGATTTCTGTGCTCGTGCACACCCAGAGAGAAGCAAATTTTCTCTGTAGCTACCTCAGCCTCATCTTTTTGGCAGAAAAACCCCGTTTTTGTGAGGTTTGCAGCTTCCTTAGAGCAGCAGCTGCTGCCTCCATCAGCATTTCCACCGTGACCCCCACCTTGAGCGTGGCAGGAGCATCCTCCCGGTGTCGAGGAGCCGTTTTTAGACGGAGGAATTACACAGCTCTGCTCAAAGGTTTCTATTCGAGTAGCAGTTGCTATTTATACGCTGAATTTCTGTGTTATTAGAGCTGAAAACCCTCCTTAAACTCGGTTTTACGGAAGCTGGTGCGTCAGCAGGTGGCTGCAGGAGGGAGGAACCCAAAAGTGTCTCCAGTTCGTGTTCTCTTCGACGACAACAAACCTTTTAACTGGAATTCTTCCCTCAAAAAGAGCCTGGAAAGGTTTTTGTGGGATTCAAAAAGTGGCAGGTGGAAAGTGTGGTTTGGGCTGGGCAGTTAAAAAGCAGAGTTAAACACTGAAATTCATCAAGGATACAGCACAAACCTCGGGTTAATTAGGCAGGAATCTCTTTTTTTAATGGGTTTTGCCCTTTTCTTTGTCTTTTCTCCTTGAAAGCATCGAAAGCCCAAACCTTTGGTCGTGTGAGGGAGTGAGAAGTCAGCGTGGGGATGAGACAGGAAGGTCAGCGTGGACTTTGACTTTATTCTTTTGGTTTTATCTGCCCTTGTAGGGGCTGATTCTCTCTTAAGTCCATCTCATGGGAAGCTCTGGGTGTTCCTCAGACGTTCTTTTCTCTTCCCTGTATTTCCAGGAACCTCTTTGCCCAGAGAAGTTGTGGATTCTCCGTCCCTGGCAGTGTCCAAGGCCAGGCTTGGAGCACCCTGGGATCGTGGGAGCTGTCCCTGCCCATGGCAGGAGAGGAAAAAAAATCCATTTTCAGATCCCTTCCCACCCAAACCATTCCGTGATTCTCTGATGCAACAAAAAGTTTGTCTTGGAATGGGGAAAACACAGAAAAGGACAGGAATTTGATGATCTTTACAAGAGGAATTACTGAACCCAGCTGCTTTAAGAGCTCTCAGCCCCACAGTGGAAGTTGTTGTGGTGTGAGGGTGTCACTGGAGGGGTCGGAATTGTCTAAGAAATGTCCAAGTTTTGCTGGAAAAGCTCGGGAACGGGATAATTTACGTTCCACAGCACCTACATTTAGCTTGGAGAAGTCAGGGGGAGGAAAGGCTTAAACTGTGCCTTTGTATTGTGAGGAAAGCTCCCATTCGGAATCCTTTAAATAAACCCAATAATCCCTAAACACACACTGGCACCGTGGCCAGGGCTCAGGCACTCAGGAAATCCTGTAAAGATTCGGTGTCACCGTGAGCTGTGCCCCTGGGACAGCGGGGCAGTGAAAAACCTTCAGGAATAGTTTTGGTTTTGGTCAATTTGGGGTATTTTGAGACGGATTTTGTGTTTTAAGGGCTGTGATTTCACGAATTCGAAGGCAGCGTGCACGAGAGCTGCTGTGGGCAGGGGGAAAGGGGTGAGGCTGCTTCAGGAGAGCGGGGAGGAGGTTGGAAAATGTTCCCAAAGTTTGGTGGTGAAGGAAATGTCCTCAGGGAGGCTGGGAAAGAGCCGGGGATGGGATGGAGATTCGGAAACCTTCAGTAGATGACAGCAGAGTCTTCTTAAAATCATGGAATCACTGAGGTTGGAAAAACCCTCGGAGCCCATGGAGTCATTCCCAGCACTGCCAAGGCCACCACTGCCCCTGTCCCCAAGTGCCACATCCAGGTGACTTTAAAATCCCTCCAGGGATGGCGACTCCACCTCTGCCCATTCCAATGTTTACAATCCTTTCCATGAAGGAATGATCCCAAAAATCCAACCGGAGCCTCCCCTGGCCCAGCCCGAGGCTGTTCCCTCTTTTCCCGTGGCTCATTCCCGGGAGCAGATCCCGATCCCCGCTGGCTCCCGGCAGGAGCTGTGCAGAGCCAGAAGGACATTCCCGATCCCTGCCCGGATCCCAGCAAAGCTCCCCCGGCCCCGATCCCGGGGCAGATCCCGCTTTTCCCGGCCTCTCCCTGCGCGGATCCCTGGCAGCCCCTGCCCAGCCCAGGGGGGGCTCGAGGGCCCTTCCCGAGGCACTGCCAGCATTCCATGGGCAAGGATTCCAGAATTCCAGAATCCTGGCATGGCCTGGCTGGGAAGGACCTCAAATCCCATCCCAAAGGTGCCCCCGGAGCCTCCTTTGCTCCAGGCTGAGCCTCTTCCCAGCTCCCTCCAGAGTTTTCCAGCCCCGTCCCAGCTCCCTCCGGAGTTTTCCAGCCCCTTCCCGGCTCCCTCCGGAGTTTTCCAGCCCTTTCCCAGCTCCCTCCGGAGTTCATCTTCTCTTCCCATGGGAATTTGCCCTCCTTGTTGATCGCTGAAGGACATCCCAATGCAGTGATCACGGAGTTGATTTTCCAGCTCTGTCCCAAACACATCCTGTGGGACTTGGCATTTTTTTACCATTTCTTGGAGTCCTTAATAGGAAATCAGGGAGTGTTCCTGTTCAGCAGCACATTCCATGTGGGATCCGTGTGTACTGGAATTTGAGAGGGAGAATGAGCTGTGATGGTGCAAAATTATTTTCTTTTTATCACCATTCACATTTCTGCAAATCTTTGACCTTTTACTGGCTTTAAAATGGGAGAAAAATCCACATTTTTGGTGCATTGAGCAAAGGGAATCTGCTGGAACACTTGGAGCAGTCTGGAAATGCTGATATCCCTGAGCACCGCCATCCTCATTGTGGTGGTGTCACCTGGGTGTCCCAGATGGGCTTTTCCAGGTGGAAAGAGGGACTTGGGACAAGGCCTGGAGGGACAGGACACAGGGAATGGCTTCCCACTGCCAGAGGGCAGGGATGGATGGGATCTTGGGAAGGAATTGCTGGCTGGGATAGAATTCCCAGAGCAGCTGTGGCTGCCCCTGGATCCCTGGCAATGCCGAAGGATGGGCTGGAAAAGACTTGGAGCAGCCTGGGACAGTGGGAGGTGTCCCTGCCATGGCAGGGGTGGCACTGGATGGGCTTTGAGGTCCGTCCAACCCAAACCATTCCAGGATTCCCCTCCCACCCAACCCATTCCAGGATTCTCCAACTGTGCCAGACCTTAGCGCCGCTCTAGGCCATCTATTTTATCCGAGGAAAAGCTGCTGCAGAAAACAAGGAAAGGAGGTGTTATCCTGCTTTAGCTCCTGCCAGGAGCCGTTGTTTATCCCTGGAGCTGCGCTGGCTCTGCAGTTCCATTGATGGGCTGCTTGGGAAACGCTTCCCGTCGATCCCATAAATCCGAGGGTGATGGATTGGAGCCAGGAGGCCGCACCAGCTGTGTCTGTGCTGGCATTCCAGCCTCTCCAAAGGCTCCCCGTCCTCGTGCTGAAGCCTTTGGAAAAGGCGTGATGCCAGTGCTCAGCCGAGGGCTCTCACACAGCCGGACCGGGGATTTGGGAATTCTCGTTCTCCTTGCTGGAACCACCACTTTTTATTTGGATGTGAAACCTCTCCCCAGGGAGTTCCAGCAGATGCTGGATTTGCAGCTCTCTGTCAAACATAAATTTAGGATCTTGAGCCTTTCCTTCAAGGCCAGTGTGGCTGAATTATCCTGAATTCTCCAGGGAACCCCCGCTGGGATGTGCTTCTGTTGAATCCTCGTATCAAAAAATTGGGGAGACCCTCGTTGGGCTTTGTGCTGTCGCTGTCACGAGCCCAGACCCACTCTGGGAGCCAGCCCTGGTGCCAAAGGCAAAATTCCCATCCTTGGGAAGGAGAGGATGAAACCAGAGCTGACAGATGTTCAGGGAAATCCAACATCCTTATCGGCATGCCCGGAGCTCAATTAATGCTGTGGGATTCTGTGCACAGGGCGTTAATTACTCACTTGAAGCTCAATGCTCTGCTGACCTCGGCTGCTCAAAGATATCCCAAATTTTGGAAGATCCAAGGTGTGTGTTTGCTGCAGGGAATGGTGAGGGCAGCCCTTGGGGGGTTCTCCTCTCACCACGCATCACTGGAGAGGTTTTAACGCTTGTCCCCGTCAGGCAGTGAGCAAAACTTGCATTTTCCATGGTCTTGTGAGCTCCAGGGATTGGATGGAAAGATGGATGGTGTCCCGGTGCCATTAATCCTTCTTCCTCCGGTTGGGTTGGGTTGGGTTGGGTTGGGTTGAGTTGGATTGGTGTCCTGGAGTGACTGTATGATGCTGTATTCCCTATATCTTTCCTCCAAATTTGTCTCAAACCAAGACAATTGGGTTGGATTGGGTTGAGTTGGATTGGGTTGGGTTGAGTTGGATTGGGTTGAGTTGAGTTGGGTTGGGTTGAGTTGAGTTGAGTTGAGTTGGATTGGGTTGGGTTGAGTTGGATTGGGTTGAGTTGAGTTGAGTTGAGTTGGGTTGAGTTGGATTGGATTGGGTTGATTTGAGTTGGATTGAGTTGAGCTGAGTTGGGTTGGGTTGATTTGCGTTGAGTTGGATTGTGTTGAGTTGGGTTGATTTGGGTTGCATTGGATTGGGTTGAGTTGGGTTCAGTTGGGTTGTGTTGCGTTGGATTGGATTGGGTTGAGTTGGGTTGGGTTTGGTTGGGTTGATTTGGGTTGGGTTGAGTTGAGTTGAGTTGGGTTGATTTGGGTTGAGTTGGATTGGATTGAGTTGAGTTGGGTTGGCCTTCCATCTTGGTTTTCCACTATTCCCACTGTATCCATCCATTACTTTATTCCCAGAACCCTTTTCCTGCCCAAGCAGTCAGGAGGGCGAGCTTTGGGATGCTTCCCTCACGGCATTCCCTGTTTTCTGTGTCATTCCCTGTTTTCTATGTCACATTAAGAATATTTTGTGAAATTCTGCTCAATTCAGTATCTGCACAACCCAAGTTTCACCAGTAAAAACCAATTTCTTTCTCTAAAACCTGCTTGGTTTTAACTTTGATATTCATTAAATTCACACCAGCGCCCGAACAATTTCAGCTGCCACAAACAAACCCATGGAGCCCTTCCCAGATCTCACTCGGACTGGAGATGCTGGCAAAGGAAGGGAACAGGGAATGACTTTGGGGCTGCTCTAATCTCATTAACTGAAATATTTCCTGACCTCCCGGTGACTCTCAGGGCAGGAGGAAAACAAAAATCAAAGCCTTTGGTGGCTGGGAACAAAAAAAATTGCCGTTAATGGGATTTCGTTGCCTTGACCTTTCTCTCCTCCCCCAGATTAATTTGGGAACGTGGATGCGAAGCCAAAGTTGTGCTTTAAAACAAGCTCCTGCTTTTTGCCAGGAGAAGAGTGAGGAATCATCTTTTTCCTCTGCTCCAGTTCCTTCAGCAGAGGATTTGTTGGAATTTTGGATTGATTTATTTAGGTTGGTGCTCATGCGCTGTGTAGGGACGGCTTGAAGCGAATCCCCAGGGAAATGGGAGAAGTTACCCAGCTCCCCCTCTGGAATTCTGAACAGCTTTCGCAGGAATTCCAGAGGGAGGATACGGATTAAAGCAATCCAGGTTTGCTTGGCAGCTCTTGGATTAAAATGGGTAAAATTCCACCTCAGGGCTCCAAAGTGTGGAGTCTCCCCAATAAATCCAGTTCTAGGTGCATCCTTTGGCACGGCCGAGCTGCCCGTGGGTGCCTGATCCATAAAAACTGCCCTTAGCTCCGAAATAACTTCCAGGTTTTTAATGTGGCAGCAAAGAGAATCTTCAGAGGGGTTGGTGGAGCTGAGAGCAGCACGGCGAGGTCGTTATCCGGAGTGTCACTGAGTGGAATTATGGAATTATGGAATCGTGGCATGGAATTCTTTCCTCACTCGTTGATTTTCCGATCTGCTGCTGGCCCTTCCCAGTTTTCCTTCTGGTGGTGACAAAATCCAGTGCTGGGAGGTTGAGCCCATGGTGGAGTTGTTCTGCTCTACTTTGCCCCAAATTCAGCTAAAATTAATCCCAAAAAAAAATTTTAAATCCATACATTTGATTTTTTTTTTTTAAGTGTCAAGTAGAAGCAAACATCTGTCAGAGAGAGCCAGAGGGTGGGATATTAATTTAATGGGATCTTGGGAAGGAATTCCTGGCTGGGAGGGTGGGGAGGGGCTGGGCTGGAATTCCCAGAGGAGCTGTGGCTGCCCCTGGATCCCTGGAAGTGTCCAAGGCCAGGTTGGAGCACCCTGGGACAGTGGAAGGTCCCTGCCATGGCAGGGGGGGGCACTGGATGGGCTTTGAGGTCCTTCCAACCCAAGCCATTCCATGATTCCCTTCCCACCCAAACCATCCTGGAATGTTAGAATCCAAAATTTGAAGTGCTGTCGATACAAGTTTCGTGAAACCTTTCCGTGCTTTTTTCCTTATTTGAAGGACCAGCCAAGGCACCCAAACAAGAGATAAAGAGAAGTTTCTTTGTGAAGACTTTAAAGAATTGTTGGGGTTCTGGAAGGATGAGGCACCTGCTAAATAAAGTGGTTTGGCCAAAAAAACTGGGTTTTATACAAAAAAAGCCAGGCTCAGGGGGGACCTTGTGGCTCTGCTCGCAGGGAACAGGGACAGGAGGAGAGGGAACGGCCTCAGGCTGGGCCAGGGGAGGCTCAGGGTGGAAATTGGGAAAATTCCTTCATGGAAAGGGGGCTCAGGCCTTGGAACTGCCCAGGGCAGGGATGGAGTCCCCATCCCTGCAGGAATTCCGAATCCCTGTGGATGTGGCACTTGGGGACATGGGCAGTGGTGGCCTTGGCAGCGCTGGGAATGGTTGGACTCAGTGGTCTCCAAGGCCTTTTCCAGCCTCAGTGATCCCGAGATTCCATGAAGTGTGTGAAACCATTGGATATTTTGGTTCCAGAAACGCGTTTTTGGGGCTGATGCTGCCCCATCCCTGTCACTGAGGGATGTCTCAGGTCAGCATTCCCAGACTTTCTGTGCTTCTCCCGTTCTTTTTCCAGCCAGACCATTCCAGCTGCGATGCAGGATAACGGGGATTTCCCTGCTATCCCAGCAGCTCTGGGAAAACCCTGATGAGCAGAAAAATGCTAAATGATAGAGACAGGGAGGAGCTTTTCTTTCCTTGGAATAAACGTGGGATTTGTGAGCTTTTGTGGAGTTTTGGAATGACGGAGGGGAGAGGAAAACATTTTGGTATTTCCTTTAATTTCCATTTTCTGAAAGCTCTCGAGACAATGGTCCTCGTGAAGAGAGATTGGAAAGGAGCATTTGGGTGAAGGAGTCGCTTTTTAATCTTTTAACTTTAATCTTTTAACTTTAATCTTTTAACTTTTAATCTTTTAACTTTAACTTTTAAGCACAGCTGCTTCGTTTCTCGGAGCCTTTTTAATGATGCACTCAGAAAATCTTTACTGAAAATTGATATTTGTGTCCATTCCTGTGGCAAGAGGAGGGGTTGGGCTCTGCCTTGGCTCCCCCATCAGTGAGCTGTACCCGAAATAAAAGGGTTTAATGCATCAGGAAAGGGATTAAAAGCAATATTTGACCAAGGTTTGGAGCAGAGTTGAATCTCTCTCCCATCCCATCACCAGCTGGGCTGTTCCCTCACAAACATCCCAGATCCAGGTGCTGTTGGATGCAGACAGAGGTGGGAAGCTTCACAAATTGAAGCCGGGATTCTGAATGAGGGAGCAGCAGCTCTGGAATGTTCCCGACCCTTTGGAGCAGCTGGAAGGATTCACCAGCAGGCTCAGAAATCTGGGAGAGGTTTGGGGTCTCATTTGAGGTGACTCGGTGCTGATGGCATCGCTCAAAGCTCAGCTCAGGGTGTTCCACTGGGCTCTGGGATCAGGGAATCCTGGAATGCTTGGGTGGGAATGACCTCAAAGCTCAGCTCAGGGTGTTCCACTGGGCTCTGGGATCAGGGAATCCTGGAATGCTTGGGTGGGAATGACCTCAAAGCTTAGCTCAGGGTGTTCCACTGAGCTCTGGGATCAGGGAATCCTGGAACGCTTGGGTGGGAATGACCTCAAAGCTCAGCTCAGGGTGTTCCACTGAGCTCTGGGATCAGGGAATCCTGGAACTCTTGGGTGGGAATGACCTCAAAGCNCTCCATGGATCCAGGGGCAGCCACAGCTTCTCTGGGAATTCCATCCCAGTCCCTCCCCACTCTCCCAGCCAGGAATTCCTTCCCAAAATCCCACCCCAATCTTCCCTTTCCCAATGGGAAGCCATTCCCTGTGTCCTGTCCCTCCATCCCTTGTCCCCAGTCCCTCTGCAGCTCTCCTGGAGCCCCTTGAGGCCCTGGAATGTGCTGGGAGCTCTCCCTGGATCCTTCCCTTCTCCAGGAGAACATTCCCAGCTCTCCCAGCCAGAGGACACTTGGCTTTTACTCAGTGCTGCAAACCACTGAAACTGGGTGGATTTTTTTTTTTTTTATTTTGTTGCTTTTTTGACGTGCCCAGAGTTGATTTCTCCATCTGCCTGCAGCACACGAGCTCCACCCCAGGGGAAGTTCACCAAAGCCGGTGGCTTTTGTGCAAAACTCACCCAAAATAGCTGCAGTGGTGGGCAGAGCTGTGCTGCCTTCCCTGGCAGAATGAGTCCATCCCTGCCACCCTCGTGCCCTGGGTGCCACCCAAATCCTGGTTTGCATTCCCTGTCTCCAGCAGAGCCCTGGCTTCATCAGAGCTCTGCCTTTGAGGTGCCATCTCTGCAGGGCTGAAGGGAATTGTGTCTCCATTCCTATTTATGGCACCTCCTCCTGGGCTTTAACCACCCCAGGAGCTGCATCTTTCGTGGTGTCTCTGCTCCTGCAGTTAAATTTAGCTCCCAAATCCTGGAATTGGAACCTCTCTCAGGTGGGGCTGCTGCTGTCCTGGGTGATTTTCTCTGGATGCTCCCAAGAGAGCTCTGCTGGGATCTCAGCTGAGCTCAAAACTCTCATTTTACCCTTCTTGGCACAAATCTCCCAGCTCCTGGTGCCATTCCCAGCACACAGCTGAGCCCCTTGGAGCATCGTGCTGGGGTGGGATGGGGCATCCCTGTGCCCAGAGCTTCCTGTTCAGGGAGCCACGAGCTGTGTTTAAATCAGATTTCATCTGATCTAAAACATAAAAGTGTCCCTGGACGGGGCTTGGAGCAACCTGGGCTGGTGGGAATTGTCCCTGTGTGTGGCAGAGGGGTGGAACCGGATCCCTTTAAGGTCCCTTCCATCCCAAACCCGTCCGTGATTCCATGAAAACGGGTTTGTAGCACTGTTATTCTGTGTGTGTTACAATTCCTCCCCCCTCTTTTCACGCTCCAACACCCCGATGCAGCCTGCAGCTCTTTATCTCGGGTATGAACACCTCTCAGGTGAATAAACAGCAGAGATTTTTCTCTTCCAGCTGGAAAATTACTCTCTCATCCCACCTGGTGCAGCCTTTTCCCTTCCTGTGCAGAGGCAGCCCCGATTGCCTCTCTTCCCACAGCCTGGGCTTCCCACCAGGCTTTCCCTTCTTTCTGAAGCCCACACACGTTGGATTTTTCAGCCTTTTGCTGCCATTATCTCCGTGGGTTTCGTGGGAATGCGAGGACATTCTTTATTAGATCTGCTGTTCCTTAGAAACTGGGGGCTCTCAAATTGCTCCTTTCCATTTTCTGCTCCTGCCGTACTCATTAAATCCCATTTTCCAAGCTCTTGGGAATGCTGCTGAGGACAGTCCCGGCTCTGCAGGGAAAGGAGCTGCAGCACCTCTTGTGAAGGGTTCGGATTCTCCTGCAAATTCCATGGATTCCAGCTTTTCACTTCCTTGGAAATCATTTTATTACTTCTACATGAGGAAGCTGAAATGAGGAGAACCGAGTAACTCTGGCAGGGACCTGGAGGAAGTGACACTGATGTTCTGGGAGCTAAAAATCCCTCAAATCCTGGAATTATTTGGGTTGGAAGGACCTTAAAGCCCATCCCATTCCACCCCATTCCAAAGGCAGGGACACCTTCCACTGTCCCAGGTTGCTCCAAGCCCATCCAGCCTGGCCTTGGACACTTCCAGGGATCCAGGGGCTTCTCTGGGAATTCCATCCCAGCTCCTCCCCACCCTCCCAGCCAGGAATTCCTTCCCAGTATCCCCTTGGGGGAATCCATTTGGATTCCTGAAGGAAAATCCATTAGGATTTTAAAAGGAAAACTCTAAAACTGCCACAAGCACTGGAATAAAACCACTCTCAGCTGGGGAGGGGGGTTCTGTGCAAACCTCATGAGCTCAGGGGCAAATCCTGCACCTGGGATGGGCAATTCCAGCCACAAATCCGGGCTGGGGGATGAAGGGATGGAGAGCAGCCCTGGGAGAAGGATTTGGGGTGTTGGTGGGTGAGAGCTGGACCTGCCCCAGCCCAGAACCCCCCAGTTCTGGGCTGATCCCGGTGTGGGCAGCAGGGGAAGGGGGGAATTCTGTCCCTGTGCCCCCTCAGGTGAGACCCCACCTGCAGAGCTGCCCCAGCCCTGGGGACAACAGCAGCAGGACCTGGAGCTGCTGGAGAGAGTCCAGAGGAATCCACGGAGCTGCTCCAGGGCTGGAGCCCCTCTGCTCTGGAGCCAGGCTGGGAGAGCTGGGGGTGCTCACCTGGAGAAGGGAAGGCTCCAGGGAGAGCTTCCAGCACATTCCAGGGCCTCAAGGGGCTCCAGGAGAGCTGCAGAGGGACTGGGGACAAGGGATGGAGGGACAGGAGCCAGGGAATGGCTTCCCAGTGCCAGAGGGCAGGGATGGATGGGATCTTGGGAAGGAATTCCTGGCTGGGCTGGAATTCCCAGAGAAGCTGTGGCTGCCCCTGGATCCCTGGAAGTGTCCAAGGCCAGGTTGGACATTGGGGCTTGGAGCAGCCTGGGACAGTGGGAGGTGTGGAATGAGATGATCCTTGAGATCCCTTCCCACCCAAACCATTCCCTGATCCCTCGCTCTGTGAAATATCCCCATTTATCACAAGCAGATCCTTTGAATTATTCCACTGCTCCTGACTCACCCATTTCGTGGATGACAAATCCCTGACTTCTAAAAGCCTTCAAACAACGCAGGTTTTGGGAAACGTGCGAGTCCATAAAACACTTCTATTTTTAAAGACAAGAACCCAGACGATTCTGACCGGATAAAACAGGAGCTGTGGAGGATTTTTCCAAGATATTCTGGCTATTAGCCCCTTCTCCAGCAGAATGTGACTAATGCTGTGTTAATTAATGCGTGTTAATTATCCCCGTTCATGTGTGCTGTTCCCAATCCCTGCTCTTTATAAACCCTGCGCATTCCAGCGGGGGCTGAGGTTGTCTCCAAAAAACTTCTCAGGGATCTCAGGATTTCTTCTGCTCCTGCTGAGACATTCAGGACCAGCCTGGTCAGCAATAACCCACCCTGGAAATAATTTTAGTTGATTTTAACTAGATTTTAAATTTGAATTGAATTGAATTTTTAAATTCAGACTAATTTTTTTTTAAGCTAAATTTTAACTAAATCAGATCCAAAACCCCCAAAAATTCCTCACTGGGCAGATTGGAAGAGCTGGGAACTTTTCCTTGGAGTGGTTTGAGGTGGTGGCATCAGCGCTCCTGCCTCTTTGCATCCCAAAATCTACCACGAATTGTAGATTTTCGCATCTTTTCCATAAGGAAAAGGAAAATTTTCCATAAATCCGAGGAAATGGTGCATAAATTAAGTGTGTTAGGGTGAAAAAAAAAGCTGAATTTAGCTCTGAGCAGGAATTTTTTGGTGAAGAACTGAACGTGGAGCACCTGCCGTCTTTTCAGAGTGATTTTTTTTTTCCCCCCTAATTATCTCTGTATTAGTACACAAAGGGGGATGGGTTCCCCGAGCAGATGGGAGGAAACCAGATTGGAGCAGGGACCACGGGATCCAGGAAAGCTGGGAAAAGGACACCAAGTACTGCCGGGAGCTCTGGGTGCAGAGTCATTCCTGTTTATCCCTGAAATTCCTGCTCCTGCTTCGCAGTGGGCAGCGAAGCCGGGAACGGTTTCTGCCTGGAAAAATTCCCAGTGCTTTAATCCTTGGATTTTGCCCGTTGCCAGGTGTGGGAGCAGCTCCTGGCACAGAACCTGGGGTTGGGCACATCGTTGATGATCCCTGGAGCCTGTGGCCAATCCCACAACGTTCCTGGTTCCGTGGGGCATTGAGGGAATTATTTCCGAGGACCAGAAGGGATCTGGGGATGTTTCCAAGGGTGTAATTGGGAAAATTCCCCAGGTGTTGGCGTGGGAATGGATCCTCGGGGTCGTGGAGCCACGTGGATGTTGTGAGGTGTGGAGAGAGCTCGGTGCTGATGTTCTGGGAGCCAAAAATCCCTCCAATCCTGGAATTGTTTGGGTTGGGAGGACCTTAAAGATCATCCCATTCCAAGGGCAGGGGCACCTTCCACTATCCCAGGGTGCTCCAGCCTGTCCTTGGGCACTTCCAGGGATCCAGGGGCAGCCACAGCTGTTCTGGGAATTCCACCCTCCCAGCCAGGAATTCCTTCCCAAGATCCCATCCATCCCTGCCCTCTGGCACTGGGAAGCCATTCCCTGTGTCCTGGCCCTCCATCCCTTGTCCCCAGTCCCTCTGCAGCTCTCCTGGAGCCCCTTGAGGCCCTGGAATGTGCTGGAAGCTCTCCCTGGATCCTTCGCTTCTCCAGGAGAACATTCCCAGCTCTCCCAGCCCGGCCAATCCTGATCCTTGCTTTACTTCCAGATGAAAACAGTTGGAGTGAGAGCTTGGACAGAGCCACAGCTCCTGGAATTAGGACTTTAATGCCTCCTTTGCTGTGCCAGGGCTGGGGCTGGATGGGATTTAAGGTCCCTTCCCACCCAAACCATTCCTGGATCCTGGGATTCTCCAGCAGGGAATTCCTGTCTCTGGGGTCACACTGGGCCAGAGCCTCGGGTGTTGGGGCAGCCAAAATTCCCTGCTTCACTCACGGAATTCCTCTGGGACCCAACGTTTATTCCAAGAGAAAAGCTGGGATTTGACACTGGGCTGTGAGAGCCGGAATTATTTGGAGTGGCACTTCCTCACCGAGGCTCCTGCAGGCTCCGAGGTTCTTGTTCTGCTGGAATCAGGCTCCCGAAATTCCCTGGGAGGGGTTCATTTCCTGGGAGCAATCCTGGCCTGGAGCAGAGGTGGTTCCTGCAGGAATTGTCTTCTCTGCGTGTCTACAAAAAGCAAATCCCCCCTGAGAAATCCATGGGTCAGGACAGAGCTCTCTGATTATTTCTGATTAGTAATAGTATTTTATTTTATTTTATTTCGTTTCATTTTATTTTATTTCATTTGATTTTGTTTTATTTCATTTTATTTCCTTTTATTCCATTTTATTCCATTTTATTTTATTTTATTTTATTCAATTTTATTTTATTTTATTTTATTTTTTTATTATTGTTTTTTTATTTTATTTCATTTTATTACATTTTATTCCGTTATATTTTTTTATTGTTATTTTATTTTGTTTTGTTTTGTTTTATTTTACTTTATTCCATTTCATTTCTTTTTTTTTGCTTTTTTCCATTTTATTTTATGTTATTTTATTTCATTTC
>VZRV01002773.1:138061-156749 GCA_013398115.1 Falcunculus frontatus | reverse complement strand
TTTATATATTTATATATATAAATACATTTTATTTCTATAAATACAAAAACCAATTTATCCTTCTCCAAACACCAACGAAGGACAATTTTCCCTTGGATCCAACGCCTCTTTTGGAATCCTCAGTCCATGAACAGCAGAGCTCACGTGTTCCCCGCTCCCGTCACCTCCGTGGATCCCATTCCCGGTGTGGGAGGGAACGCTGAGCCCACGGAGGGAATAATGAAGCTTTGCCTTCGGAGCTGTCAGCGAGCTCAGATTCCAGAGGGAGGGATCCTTCGTAATCCCTCATTAGTCTCATTTTAAGGCTCTCACACGGATTTTAATGTTCTCCTTGATCTTTTTATGCACATGAAAAAAGCTTAATTGATTTACCTGCTCTCCCCATTCCTTTCGGGCTTATCAAGCTCCATTTATTAATCCCTTTTGAGCTTCCCAGAGCCCTCATTCTGGAGTCCTCCAGAGCTCCTGGAGGGTCACAGCTCCTCTGGGACAGCTCCCGGATAATTCCAAGGATAAATTCCTCGGCTTTTGGTTTGTCCTTGGTTGGGTTTGGTTAAAATAAGTGGCTCGGCGTGGGTTGCTCCGTGTTTTCCTGCCTTGGTGGGAGAGGAGGTTGGGATGGAGATAATTCCCAACTGTGGTTGTATCCCAGACTTCGCTGCCACCGGTGGGAAAGGGAATAAGGAAACGGAACGGGAGCGGGATGGGAAATGCCTGGAAATCCCAAATAAATGTATGGGAATGTGCTGTGGGGTTTGTGTCCCACAGCAATCCAGCTGTCTCAGAATGAGGAGAGGTTGTGGATTTTCCATCCCTGGAAGCATCCAGGGCCAGGCTGGGATGGATTTGGGACAACCTGGGATAGGGGAAGTTCCGTGCCCGTGGCAGGGTTGGGATGGGATGAGCTTTGGTCCCTTCCCACCCAAACCATTCCAGGATCCTCTGATGAAAATGGGAAAATCACTCTAAATTTGGTTAAAACCTGCAGCAGATTTGTCTTCCAGAGCAATCCAGCTATTTGAAAAAGACGAGGATAAATCCGAATATTCAAATAATTCACTTTTTCAGGGTAAATTCCCGAGGATCTCTAAAATTCCACTGGGGACTCCTGGGGCTGATTCCCATGCTGGAATATTTTGTCCTTAGTGGAAAAACGACAGCCTGGGTTGGGTTTGAGCTTTGCTGCAGCACGGGAAGGATGAGATTAAATTTGGAATATTTGAGATAATTGGAATTATTTGAGATAATTTGGATTATTTGAGATAATTGGAATTATTTGAGATAATTTGGATTGTTTGTAATTTCTGCGAGAACCCAGTGCTGGCCCCGTTGGGATCTTAAAAACAGGGATTTGTTTAAGTCACAAGGAATGGGAAGGACCCAATCTCGATTTAAATTTGTTGAAAATACAAAAATAAACTTAAGAACAGTGGATAAATTTCAGAGCAGTCCTGATTATAGCAGCCTGGAGGGACAGGACACAGGGAATGGCTTCCCACTGCCAGAGGGAAAGGATGGATGGGATCTTGGGAAGGAATTTGTGGCTGGGCTGGAATTCCCAGAGAATCGGTGGCTGCCCCTGGATCCCTGGAATTTTCCAAGGTCAGATTGGAGCACCCTGAGATCGTGGATTTCACGTCAGGGGGGTGAAACTTTTGAAATTTGGGGTTTAAGACCCAAAATAATTCGGGATGAGGGAGTGGGGACTCACTGAGGATAAAAAGGGTTGAGATTGTTCCAGTTTTGAGCTTTGACCCTGGGAGAGCAAAGACCTCGCATCCCTCAGCTGGGAACATCCATGGAAATCTCCGGGATTCGGGAACTCCTTGAAAGGCTGGGGAAGCCTCTGGAGCTGGGGTGGGGGCTGGACATCCGGTGGAGTAAAATCTGTGAGGAATTCTTCCAGGATTTGCCTGGAGAAAGTGCTCTGAGAACTCCCTGGAGCCTCAGGGGCTGCGCGAGGGCAGCGGGATAAACCCTTGGAATTTTTGGGTGGGTTTGTTTTTATCCTTCATGCGCTGGAATTCAACCTGGCTTAACAAAACCCGGCCTTATGCAAATTTACGAGTGAAATTAACGAGGGAATGAGTTTCTTCTCCCTGTTCCGGCTGTTCCAATCCTTCCCTGGGATCTTCTCTGGTCCGGTTGTTTCCTGAATGGTGGCAAAAGCGGGGGAAAAGCTGGATTTGTGTCTCCAGTCCTTAATCTCGGATTTACAGGGTTTTTCTTTCCCCTTGGAGACCCCATAACTCCATTCCCATGGGAAAGAGGCAGCTCAGGGAGCTGTCATTCCCTCTTCGGGGGGCTCTCATTACACCAAGCTCTGCTGATTAAAGCTTTGCTCATTAACTTCATTTTCCTGCCCCTGCTGCCAGCCCTGGGATGGCCGGGCACTGGGATTGCTCGGGAATGCTGGAAGCTGGATCCAACCCATCCCATCTGGCAGCAGGGACACAAATGTGTGTGTCCCGTGTGTCACCGAGCTGCTCAGGGAGAGGTTTTGATTTCCAGCAGTGACTCCTGGAAACGGGAATTAATGAGAGTTAATAGCTCCGAGCACGGGATCTCTGGGAAGCTTTTCCATCCCAAAAACCCAGTTTGGGGTCGGTGTTGGAGCAGGATGGGGGTTTCCCATCAGCTTTTGGGCTTTTCCCAGTTGGAAAACTTGGGTTTTAGAGAGGTTCCCTGGGATTAGAGCTGTGGAGTCATGGAGTGGTTTGGGTGGGAAGGCACCTCAAAGCCCATCCCATTCCAGCTCCTGGTGACACCTGCCAGCTTCCAAATCCCGTCCAACCTGGCCTTGCCATGGCAAGGGTGGCACTGGATGGACTTTAAGGTCCCTTCCCACCCAAACCATTCCAGGATTCCGTGGGCTCCCACCAGAAATTCCATCTTCCCCAGAAATTCCATCTTCATCCAGACCAAGTTGCTCAACTACATTTGGTGAGCTCTTGTGTGTCCAATATTTTTTCTAGGAATTCTCCATTTCTGGCCACAATCTCCAGCTCAGCTCCTCCTCCTTAGCCAAGGGCGCTTAACCCAAAAGTCTTGATTCATAATTGAATTTCATTTTTTATTTCTTCTCTTCCCACCACTCACCAAAGCCTGAAGAAAACTCCCAGCTCTCTCCCAAACTTCCATCTCTGATTCTTGTCCCAGTGACACAATTCCGTGGCTCTCTCCGAAGTTCTCCAGACCCTTCTCCTGGTGCTCCAGCCTCTTCCCCAGCCCTGGACACGCTCCGGGCCCTCCAGGTCTTGTGAGGGCCCCAAAACTTCTCCCAGGATTTGAGATGGGGCCTCACCAGTGCTGGATTTGCTGGAATTTCCAGCTCCCAGGTGATCTGTTCCTGAAGCCCCTTTGGGCACGGCAGCTCGGGAGCACCAGGACAACTCCCCTCACCTTCCATCCAGGGAAAAGCCCTGAATCCCTTCCCAATCCGCTTTAATTCCCCGTTTCCAGTTGGAAGAAGTCCCTTCAAACCCCCAACGGGTGGAGCTGGATGCTCCTCAAAGCCTCTCTGGTTTTTGCAGTTTCCTTCCATGGATGAAAACGTTGGGATTTTTCCGCAGGCTCTCGCTCCCCCTCGTGCCTGCGCGGGGCTCTTGCAGCCTCTCGAATTCATCATTCCAGCCTCTGGAATTCATCCCATTCCCTCGTTCTTCCGACAGCCCGGCTTTGATCCCATCCTCCTGTCACGGAATCGCGCCCAGCTGTTCAGCGGGAACGGCAATCCCTGTGTTTTTGAGTAACAATAATTCCTGATTCTTGCTCTCCTGTCAGGGCTTTGGTTATGGAAATTTTATATTTACTGAGGTTTGAACCGTTCCTAGCTCTGAAACTCATCCCTAAGTGATGTATTAATCAAAGCAGGGTTTAAAAGCTTTTCCTAATTGTTATCCCTTTTCCTGGAGCCGGGAGTTGGAGCAGCTTTCTGAGCAGATCACTGCTGGTATTTCCCGGATTTTTTAAATAATAAACCTTGGTTTGAGTCCTGGATGTTGGAAACCACCGCCCACAGGTTGGGGAGCATTGGGGAGGTTTTGTTCCGGTGTTTTCACCTCTGACATGGAGGGATCGTGGTAGGGAAGGAGGAAAATCCTGATTTCCTCTTTCTGACCTAAAGCTTCATCTCTCAAACTTAAAAAGAACTTGGATATTCATTATCCACGTTTTTTAGTTTGGCTTTTTTCCTAAATTAAGGTTGTAGGGCCCAGATGGGAACACGCCACCCCTTGTGCTGAAATTCCTGATCCTAGAGATTATCCCAAACTTGAAAGGTTTGCAGTGGAAAATGGGAACAACTCAGGGTTTAATATATCGGAATGTTTTGTTGGATCAAACTTCCCAGGAAGGTCTCAGGGGATCCTCAAGTCCAGCAGGGCCACTTGGGGCAGGTTGGCCAGGACCAGATCCCTCAGGTGTTGGATTTCTCCAAGGATGGAGCCTCTGTGGTGTCCCTGTGCCAGAGCGGCGTCACCCTCCCAGGAAAACAGGGAATTTTTTGTGGCACGGTGGAATTTCTTGTGTTCCTCTTTGTCCCTGGTGGCTCTTGCCCACTCAGGGGTCACCACTGAGAAGATCCTGACTTTATCCTCCCCTCCCCTCAGGTGTTGGCACTGTCCAGGTCCTCTCATGCCGAGATATCCTTGCTCCAGGCTGAGCATTCCCAGCTCTTGGCATCTCCAAGGGATTCTCCTCTCCCGTGACCATCACCGTGGTCCTGCCCTGGGCTCGCTCCAGGGTGTTCCTCTCCTCTCCTGGGAATGCCCAGCACTGGACACAGCAGTGGGGACGGGTAGAGGGGACAGGGGTGGCTTCTGTGAGAAGCTTCCAGGAGCTCCGTGTTGGACCCACCACTGGCCAGGGCTGGATCCATCAGGGATGGTGGGAACACCTCTGGGATAAAATATCACAGACAGGAAAACCAAACACTGGAGGTGGGACAACAGCGCTGGAGAGAGGATGAGAAGATGTGAGAGGAACAGCTCCCCAGGGATGGAGGAGCAGCAGGAGCTGCTCCAGGTGCTGGAGCAGAGATTCCCAGAGATTCCCAGCCTGTGGAGAGGCAGCTGAGTCCTGGAGCCCAGGGAGGTCCGTGGGGGAGCAGAGATCCACCTGCAGCCCCTGGAGGAGCCCACACCGGAGCAGGGAGATGCCTGAGGGAAGCTGTGATCCCATGGGAATCCCTGCTGGAGCAGGGTCCTGGCAGGAGCTGTGGATCCATGGAGAGAGGAGCCCAGGCTGGAGCAGATTCCTGGTGGGATTAGTGACCCCACAGGGACCCCAGGCTGGAGAAATTCCTGCAGGACTGACCCCATGGAGAGAGGGATCCACACTGGAGCAGTTCCTGAAGGACTGACCCCATGGAAAAAGGGATCCACACTGGAGCAGTTCCTGAAGGACTGACCCCATGGAAAAAGGGATCTGGAGCAGTTCCTGAAGGATTGATCCCATCAAAAAAGGGATCCACATGGAGCAGTTCCTGAAGGATTGATCCCATGGAAAAAGGGGTCCACACTGGAGCAGTTCCTGGAGGACTGACCCCATGGAAAGGGGCTCGTTCTGGAGCTGTTCCTGAAGAACTGCAGCCCATGGGAATGACATTGGAGAAGTTCCTGGAGGACTGACCCCATGGGAGACACCCCACAGAGGAGCAGGGGAGGAGCAGCAGAGGCCACGTGTGGTGAGGTGACCACAGCTCCCATTCCCTGTCCCCACATCCTGATCAGGAGATAGAGGGAGCAGCCTCAAGTTGTGCCAGGGAAGGTTTCAGTTGGATATCGGGAAAAATCCTTCCTGGAAAGGGTTGCCCAGCCCTGGCACAGGGGTGGAGTCCCCATCCCTGCAGGAATTCCAAATCCCTGTGGATGTGGCACTGGTGGCCTTGGCAGTGCTGGGGATGGTTGGACTCCATGGGCTCCGAGGGCTTTTCCAACCTCAGCGATTCCGTGTTTTCCATGGAGGAAGGAATGCCCTGTGTGCAGGACAGCGAGCGCTCTGGGAAGCCCTTTGGCTCCCTGGGAATATCCGTGCTGTGCAAATCCCACACTTCCACTTTTTCCTGGCACAAGCTTGATGTTCTTGGAGATGGGAATGGGATGGGCTCAAGGCAGCAGTGACCGGAGGCTTCTTTCAGTCTGGAAGGGGGAATTTGCCAACAGTGGGAAAACATCGCCCCAAATAGAACAAAATCCCAGACATTCCCAGCAGAGAACGGGAATTCCAAGGGAGAAAAAGAAGGGGAATTGCAAAGGAGAAGAAGGTGGATGCTGCCAGCCCCGCCTTCACCCCGGTGCTCATGACATTCCAAAGAGGGCTCAGAAAGCTGATGGAAATGCGGAATTTTGAGTGGAGCAGCGAGTTTCAGTTTCACTGAAGCCTCAGCTCAAGCCTTCATCCCGCAAAGGGGCAGGATCGTGTTCGGATCCCAGACTGGATGTGGAATTGTGCCGCTGCAGGAGCCGGAGATCCCTTTCCAAATGTTCCTTTCTGTGCTCAGCAGAGGGAGCTGCAGCCCTTCCAGCGGCTCCATCCCCGCTCTTCCCGGGATTGTGCCGAACGCCGATCCTTTAAGAGCATCCCCCTTGGAATGTGGAGCTCATTCCGAACCGGATCGAGTTGGAGCTGAACTTCGGTCAGGATTTGAGGTGTCCCTGTGCTCTTCGGGTTGAGGTTGCGGGAACTTCGAAGGTGCCGAGTGAAATCCTCGTTGCTGGACACCTCCAGGTCTAAATCCAAGCGGGACATCGCTGCCGGCTCCGTGGGAGTATCGGAATTTTGGGGACGCAGGGCTGGGATCATCAGCAGGTGATGGATGGACACAGGTTGTTCCTGAATGAGGAACCCATCGCTGCCCTGAGCGCGAGGCCGGATCCTGAGGGACACCTCCCATGGGAGATCTGTCCCTGAAGGCCCCGTGAGCTGTGGGGCTGGGCTGGTGAATCCCACGGCATTCCCAGATGTGAGCCTGGAGTGATTCCTGAGCTGTGGGGCTGGTGCATCCCTGTGCATCCCATGGCATTCCCAGATGTGAGCCTGGAGTGATTCCTGAGCTGTGGGGCTGGTGCATCCCTGTGCATCCCACGGCATTCCCAGATGTGAACCTGGAGTGATTCCCGAACTGTGGGGCTGGGCTGGTTCATCCCTGTGCATCCCTGTGCATCCTTGTGCATCCCACAGCATTCCCAGATGTGATCCTGGAGTGATCCCCGAGCTGTGGGGCTGGGCTGGTGCATCCCTGTGCATCCCACGGCATTCCCAGATGTGAGCCTGGAGTGATTCCTGACCTGTGGGGCTGGTGCATCCTTGTGCATCCCACGGCATTCCCAGATGTGAGCCTGGAGTGATTCCTGACCTGTGGGGCTGGGCTCGTTTATCCCTGTGCATCCCACGGCATTCCCAGATGTGAGCGTGGACGGATTCGCCGGCAGAGATGTGGGACAGCGGCGCCGGCGCCTTCCAGCTGCCTGAGTGGATGGTGAGTTACCGACCTGCTCCTTTTAACCAGCTGAATTCCTGGTGGGAACTTTAGGATACGAAGGCGTTTAGCTGGAATGAGGCTCGTTAAGGTGGGAGATTAACGAGCATCGTTCTTTGGCGGCGTTTTTTGCCTCGTTAATCACGGCCGAGTGACGGGGGATGATTTGGTCGCCCCAAATCCGTTGTATTAACAACTAATTTTTTAATAGGAATTTGGGACTGGCGGGGAGGAGGAGTGGGAGAATCTACAATGTGTTCCCAGAGATTTGGAATTTCATCTCAAATCCATCTTTTCTCCTTAATTTTTACCATCAATTTGCATTCCGTTGCCGGAATAAAACCTCTAAAACTTCGAGACGCCCTCCAGGGCAACGAGTGCTCCTCATTTGGGTGGTTAACGAGTTTAGAATGGATACCAGATATTAAAATACACTTTTCTCTGCTTCTCCTGTGGAAAGAATTCCCAAAGCAGCTGAAAATAAAATGACATTGCTCCAAAAACCTGGCAGGTCTTGGAAGGCAGAAGGTTCCGTGTCTGGGATTGGCTCCGTGTGTCCCCTGGGGCTTTGTCAGTGTCACCGGGCCAAAAAATGGACCAATATTTGTTATTTCTTCCTATATTTCTGCTCACATCTCTAATTCCTGGATCTGAAGTTGTTCTTCCTGTCGGTTCTTCTAAAAATACTTGGATCAATACGATAAAAAGTTGGAATTCTGGGGCTCCTACAAAGGATTCGATATTTATTTACAAATAATGTCCATGCATTGGATTCCAACATCATTATTCCCCTTTTGATCCAGCTTTATGTTCCCTAATATCCCTTTATGGATTTTATTGTAAAATTCCGGTTTATTCTGCCTCTCACTCATTTTTTTGCAGCACAATTCTTTCAGCCTTCCCCTAAATTTTATCATATTTATTTAACAACAGTCAGGGAATTAATTTTGCATTTAAGGGTTATCAGTGGCAAACTTTGCGTCATTCACAACTTCCTTTATTGTCTCAGATGTGGAAACAATAAGCTTTTTAAGGAGCTCTCCTTAAAAACAAAACCTCTCCCTATGGCTCCATCCCCTCCTCTGATATTTTTTTTATGGATTTGGTGCCACTGGGATCAGGGTCAGATGACAAAAACTTTATTTAAATAGACTTTTTAAATTCTTACGGCCTCAGTAATTTCTTTTTCCAGCACGGTTTTATGATTTCATGGATGGTTTAAAGCTGCTGTGGCATCAAATCCATCTCCAGAGGGCTCGGGGTCATGTCCTGCAGCGATGTTTTTAATCAGGATTTTAACTCGGCTCATTTGCATTTTATGTGGTTCCTCAGGTCAGCCTGGGAGGGAGCAGCCACATTTCGAGAAATAATTAGCCTGAGCTCTAAATTGCTCATTATCTTTAAGGTCATTATTCCAAACAGTCTTTTAGGTCTTAATGTTCTTGCTGAGTCCCTGCTTTTACCTCAGTCCACCTCTTATTATTAACCAAATATTGGAAAATTGTATTAGCAAATAATAATAATGATAATGATAATGATAATAATAATAATAATAATAATAATTCCTTTGGGTTGCTTCTTGGAAAAGTGGGTTAAAATGTGGGTTCTCCCATGTTTTGGGACTCTGATGGAATCACACAATCCCAGAGGTTGGAAAATCCCTCTGAGCCCATGGAGTCCAACCATTCCCAGTGCTGCCAAGGCCACCACTGTCCCCAAGTGCCACCTCCACATGGATTTGAAATCCCTGCAGGCATGGGGACTCCAAACTTCCCTGGGCAGCCCTTTCCAAGGCTGGACAACCTTTTCCAGGAAGAAATTTTCCCTAAAATCCCACCTGAACCTCCTGAACACCCTCAGCAGTCACAGAAAGACTTCCGTGTGCGGTTGTGGAAGGAGCTGTGGGATCCCTCGGGATGGGGGCTGGAGGAGATGCCCTCAGGTCATGGCTCCACAGGGGTTTTCCAGCAGCTCCAGCTGCTGAGATCCCACATTTTTAAATGATCAAACACCCGTGACCTGTTCATTGCAAGTCGAGGTGATGTGGAAATATCCATTTCCTCTTTTGTTCCTGCTTTTTGTGGGATTGTGACCAACAGAGCTGGGATGGCCCAGGGGACCCATTCCACAGCTGAGGGAGGAGATTCCTCCATTCCTCGTCCTTCCCATTGTCCCCACTGGAAGTGCCTGAGTTAGGGGTTTGTTGTTTTCCTCTTTGAAGGATTTCTCCTCCCTGCTCCCACCAATTCCAAGGGATTCTCTGTGAGATGTCCCATCCCTGGGAGTGTCCAAGGCCAGGTTGGAGCACCCTGGGACAGTGGGAGGTGTCCCTGGCCATGGCAGGGGTGGCACTGGATGGGCTTTGAGGTCCCTTCTAGTCACCATTCCATCGTTCCATGATCCCGCACTGGGGCGATGCCTTCAAGGATCAATGGCTGGAATTTCCAACCCCTTTGGAAACCTCTTTCACCCTCTCCTCATTCCCATCCTCTCTTTCCCAAATCCTGTGGCTAAAATCAGCTTGAACCTGCACATTCCCGGGGTGTTTTCCCAGAAGGAAGATGCCAAAGGGTTAAAGCTGTTTGTTAATCCTGGAGTCGAGCTCCGTGCGACCTTTGGAGAAGTGGAATCCGAAACACTCTGAGCTCCGGTGAAATTCCTGGCTCAGCCGGGATCCCACATTGATTTAACCCATGTGAAACTCTGGAATGAGCAGGTTTGGACAGTCCCTTGCTTGGAATGATACGATCCGGGCTCAGGAGGTTGGTGAGGAGAGCAGAGCTGAGGTTTGGAGCTCATTCCCAGCACGGAGAGGGTTCGGCATCACCGACCCCACGGGAGGAGCCAGGCTCGTGCCACGCCTGGAGTCCCCAGCACCCCTCGGGTGTCACAGGGAGAGGGAGCAGGAGGTGAAGGATCCACCTTGGCAGCTCCAGTGCTGCAGGAAGCCAACTTTTCCTTCATGGATAGGGATGAGAGGGAAGCAGGAGTGGGTTTGGAGCGGGAGCTGGGCTCTGGTGGGACCTCAGGGCAGTGGCGTTGGTCCCCTCAGTGCTGGTCAGACAAAATGATTTCTCCTCCAGTCTTCTTCCTCCTATTAAAAAAAATAGGTAAATTGGTTTTCTCTCTTTGCATCATCAACGGATGAGACGTTTTTCCACTGGGGAAAGACTTCCCGGGAAGTTTGTCACCAAAATGATGGATTTTCACTCGCTCCATGCAGAAACTTAAATTCCCAAGTTGGTTGCAGGTGGATTTGGAAGTTGATAGCAATGCTGGTGCCATTTAATCCCACAGAAGACTCTTGTTTTCTCCCTTTGTTCCCTAAAAAAAGCCCGAATATCTGTGGCCAAGAATCAATTAAAGACGCTCACGGTACAAAACAATTTACTGGGATTGAGCGTGGTTCTCCCTGGTTTTATTTATTGACCCAGACTGACCCAGGATTTACAGAAGGTTCCTGAGCTCTGGGGTGGAGATGAAGCAAAAACTTTGATTTTAGCATTTTTACGGAATATTGGTTCTTCATTTTAGTGTGTCAGACTCAACCTTCACTGAGGGAAAAAAAAGGCATTTTTTCCCGCAAAAAGCCTTTGGATTTAAGTATCTTGATGTGAAAACCTGCTGGAAAAGGAGTTTGTGCTTTGCTGTTACCACAAAATGAGGTTTTTTTCCCCTTTTGAAGGTTTTGAGTTGATTTACACTGAGCTGAAGTCGTGTCTCTCTGAGGATTTTGTAGGAAAAGGTTCACGGATAATGTGGAAAATTAAAAATTTTCCTGGAAAACCTGACTTTGGCTGCGGTGCCAATTGAGAAAAGTAATGCTGATCCCAGATTCTTTTTCCTTGACTTATTTCCACATTGGAAATACTTCCTATTTCCATATTTCCATTTTTCAGTCATTCTACAACTCAGGAATCCGGGGGGGATTTCCCTCCTTTTTTTTTTTTTCCTTCCATCCATTCCTCCAGGAGTTGCTTTCATATAGCCCAGGAATTTTTGCTCTTTCAGTGGATTCCTTGAAATCTGCCCCGGAGATGGAAAACTCAATCGAGGCCTGTGTCTGGCAGGAAAATCAGAAGGAATTTTCCTTGGAAGTGTTTTCCATCCTCGGGACAAATATTGAGGAGCAGGATCAGATCCAGGGTAAATCCAGGGTAAATCAAGTGCACGGATTCAGGGCTGGGGGAGCTTTTTAATTCCATATTTAGTCACAACTGGTGCTGAGGACAATTGTGGTGCCCTGCTGCTCCCCAGATCCTTTCCTTTGGAACCACAGAATGGAATCACGGGATGGGTGGGTTGGAGGAGACCTTAAAGACCACGGCAACCTCTGCCAGTGCCTCGCCACCCTCGTTTTTCCCATTATTTCTTCCTTGGATCATCTCTTCCCACCTAAAAGGCTGTGGATTGGGCAGACCCGACTCAGGACGATCGTTTTAATTCTCGTTTAGCGGCTGGAGTTGTTATCCAAGGAGTTTTATCCCTGACAATGCATTACCTGGGATAATTCCCATAAAAACCCCTCAGCATCCTGCCACAAGCAGCTGTGGCTGCTCCATCCCTGGAAGTGTCCAAGGCCATGTTGGAGCAGTCTGGGATGGCAGAAGGTGTCCCATGGGGGTGGAATTGGATGGGANGAAGAGAGAGCGGGGGAGGGGAGGACCCGAGTTAAAAGAGCTTAATTAGCAAGTTAATTACAGCGAGCAGGGAAATGTTCTGGTTACATAAATAAGCCTTTGTTATGCACACACAAGCCAGGCCCCGTTCAAAACTGCCGCCAAGCGTCCGAGGTCAGGGAACGCTGTAATTCCACACAAAACACAGGCGGGAATTGTTTGTCGGGACGCCTCATTAAGTCCTGGGGTCCTTCCCCTGCCAATAAACAAGAAAAAAAAAAAAAAAAGTGTNTGGAACCACAGAATGGAATCACGGGATGGGTTGGGTTGGAGGAGACCTTAAAGACCACGGCAACCTCTGCCAGTGCCTCGCCACCCTCGTTTTTCCCATTATTTCTTCCTTGGATCATCTCTTCCCACCTAAAAGGCTGTGGATTGGGCAGACCCGACGCAGGACGATCGTTTTAATTCTCGTTTAGCGGCTGGAGTTGTTATCCAAGGAGTTTTATCCCTGACAATGCATTACCTGGGATAATTCCCATAAAAACCCCTCAGCATCCTGCCACAAGCAGCTGTGGCTGCTCCATCCCTGGAAGTGTCCAAGGCCAGGTTGGAGCAGTCTGGGATGGTGGAAGGTGTCCCATGGGGGTGGAATTGGATGGGATTTAAGGACCCTCCCAACCCAAACCATTCCACAATTCCACAAGTTTGAGTGTTGGAGTCCAGACCCTTCCAAGGACAAACTCTGCCCTCGCTGCCGTGGGGGACACGGCGGGGCCCAGGATAATTAAAAACCACTTTACCATCCAACAAACGCCCTCGTTGTTTTAGTTGCTCATTAGTTAATTTCCTTCTAATGAGGCTCCGTTNGGCGGGAATTGTTTGTCGGGACGCCTCATTAAGTCCTGGGGTCCTTCCCCTGCCAATAAAAAAGAAAAAAAAAATAAAGAGTCTGAAAATCCAACTGGTTCCCTCTCCCTCCCTCCCTCTCTCCCTGCCTCCGCCTCCGGTGAAACCAGAGCGGGCAGGATCAGGGCAGGATCGGGATGGGGCTGGCGGCTATAAATGGGGGGGCATTCCCTGCTCCGGAGGCAGCGGTGCCCGGGGGCAGCCGGCGAGGCCGTCATGCCCAACAAGAAGAAGTACAACGTCAACGGGGACTCGGGGATGAAAGCCCAGGTGAGGGCACTCTGTAGGACCGGAATCATCGTTCTTCTACTCGAAAACGCGTTTGTTTCTCTCTTATCGCTATTTTCTTCCTCCTTTCCCTGCTGTTTCCACTCAATCGCTTATTCCTGGAGCTCCCTGGTTGGAGAAATTCCCGATCTCCGGAGAGCTTCTCTTAGTTTTCTCTCGGGAGTGATGAAGAGTTGAGCCAAACACGTTGCTCCGGGGTTGTTCTTCAGAGCACAGCGATGGTGGGGTCGGTGCAGGGAAGTTTTCCAGGAAAACCTTGGATAACGAGACCTTTTCTGCGTGGAGAAGTAGCTCAAGGTGGCTCTTTGTGGTAGAAACCCCGGGTCAGGGTGAGCCGTGGCTCATTTGGAATGTAACGAGTACACACCTGCGTTTAGCACTCGTTAACCCCTTGTGCCCCTGCAGGTGAGCTTTTCCAGCTGGAATCGTTTGTTCTTGCTGGGAGTCCAAAGCAGCAGCTCTTGTGTCACTTCAGAGCAGGTCGGGCACCTGAATCCAAGGAATCCAAGGCTCCACAGCTTCTCCTTGGAGCTTTATCCTGTTCAGGGTTGGCTGTTGCCTTCAGAGGTGTTTTGGTGGCAGCTGAACGAGCTCAGCCTGGAGCCAAATCTCTCTTTTCATCCCGATCTTGAACATTCCCATCTTCCCATCCGGGTGGGAACGCGGCTGTTGTGGGTTTGGCAGGGATTGGAGCACCCTGAATTCCTGGGTGCCTGGTGTCCCATGGCAGGGGGTGGAATGGGATGATCTTTAAGGTCCCTTCCAACCCAAACAATTCCGTGACTCTGTGAAATTCCATTTTTGCCCACTCTATTCCCCAAAGGATTGAGCCAAAAGACATTGGCCAACACAGGCCAAAAGCAGATCTAAACCTTGACCTGGCCCCTTCCCAAAATTTCCCTTTCCTGGTGCTTTCTTCCACCTCCTGGCAGTCTCAGCTAAAGCCGAACCCAGCTTGTGGTGGCCTTAAAAAGGTTTGAACCTTAAAGGGCTTGAGGGTGGGGTTTATTTTAAAGTCCGGTTCTAATTCTGCCTGATTCGGTTCGGGACTTCTTTTGCTTGGTCATGTGCTTGGTTTTGGATGTGGAAGGGTTCCGAGAGCTCTGATTTATCAACATCGCTGCGTCCTGTGAAATGGTTGTGTTGAATGTCCTTGAGGAGGTGATGTGGGAAAGGAAAATGTAAATTTGACACAAATTATTCCCCCTTTATTAGAATTCCTGCCTGTCTCCAGCGCCGCTTCACGCCAATAACGGCTCCTTTGATGAAGCTGCTCAGCCGTGCAGGGATTTGTTTTAAATTAAAGGGGGAAAAAAAAAGGTAAAAAAAGAGAAAAAAAGAGAAGTTATTTCAGGCCAGCAGCTTCTTAGAGGAGGAACATAAACCCCAATGTGTGTGCAAAGGCCCCGTCCCGCCGGGATCAGGGCGTTAATCCCAGCACAGCCCTGGCTGTAACACGAGTCTGGTGTGGGCTTTCCCCTCCCGTGGGTGTTCCTGATCCAGTGTTCTGTTGTTTGGGTTAAGATTAGCAGGGAAGAACCTCCCAGGTGCTGCTGCAACTCCTCTCCCGGGTCCTTCTTTCCTCTCCCAGGTCTTGCTCTCCTCTCCTAGGTCTTGTTCTCCTCTCCTAGATCTTTCCCTCTTCTCCTGGGTCTTTCCTTCCTCTCCCAGGTCTTCTCTCCTTTCCCAGGTCTTTCCCTGGTCTCCTACGTCCATCCCTCCTCTCCCAGGTCTTTCCCTCATTTCCCAGCTCTTTCCCTCCTCTCCCAGGTCCTTCTCTCCTCTCCTGGGTCTTGTTCTCCTCTCCCAGATCCTTCCCTCCTTTCTCAGATCTTCCCTTCCCTTCCCAGATCTTATCCTCCTCTCCCAGGTCTTGTTCTCCTCTCCCAGATCCTTCCTTCCTTTCCCAGATCTTTCCCTCCTCTCCCAGGTCATTCCCTCCTCTCCTGGGTCTTGCTCTCCTCTCCCAGATCCTTCCCTCCTTTCCCAGATCTTTCCCTCCTTTCCAGATCTTATCCTCCTCTCCCAGGTCTTGTTCTCCTCTCCCAGGTCTTGTTCTCCTCTCCCAGATCCTTCCTTCCTTTCCCAGATCTTTCCCTCTTTTCCCAGATCTTATCCTCCTTTCCCAGATGTTTCCCAGATCTTTCCTTCCCTTCCCAGATCTTATCCTCCTCTCCCAGGTCTTGTTCTCCTCTCCCAGGTCTTGTTCTCCTCTCCCAGATCCTTCCCTCCTTTCCCAGATCTTCCCTTCCCTTCCCAGATCTTATCCTCCTCTCCCAGGTCTTGTTCTCCTCTCCCAGATCCTTCCTTCCCTTCCCAGATCTTATCCTCCTCTCCCAAGTCTTTCCCTCCTCTCCCAGGTCTTGTTCTCCTCTCCCGGGTCCTTCCCTCCTCCCCGGCACCGTGGCCTGGTCATCCCCCATCCCAACACAAACTTGGGCTCACAGGGGACTCTGAATTATCCCTTTTTCCTTCACTTCCTGGCCCAAAACACAGGGATCCACCTCTGTAGCATCACCCACCCATCTCAGTGCCACCCCTTAAACCACTGAGCTCGAATCCGAGTTCCTGGAACGGGGTCCGACTCTTCGTGGTTCAATCTTCCTGAAAAAACAGGGAACTTCTCAGGGGTTCGTTAACAGCCTCAATTAATGGCTTTGAGTATTTTGGAGATGTCAATATTTAACCCCATTGTACCAGGGTGAGTCAGGGTATGCTCAGGGTCCAAGCAATTGGAATTGTGATTCCGATTTCCCTGAGATCGAGGAAGGATCGTGAACATAATGGGAACGTCGAGGGTTGGCTCGATGAGCACTGGGAGCTGAAATATTTCCTACAACTGTAATTCTGTCCTCCTGAATTCTTAAATATGGCCCAGTGGCCACATAAAGGGGTTTAGGTTGGATCTTGGGAAGGAATTCCTGCCTGGGAGGGTGGAGAGGCCCTGGAATGGAATTCCCAGAGAAGCTGCCCCTGGATCCCTGGAAGTGTCCAAGGCCAGGTTGGATGGGGCTTGGAGCACTCTGGGATAGTGGAAAGTGTCGGGGTTGGAACAGGATGGACTTTTGTGAAACCTGGGTTTAGGGAGTAAGAAAATTCCGATTATTTGTTCCTCTTGCTGTTGACAACCAACGGCAGGAGTACAACGACGCTTAGAGAAAGATTCCTCCTTAAATACCTACTTTAAATGTCATTTTCCTGTTAAAAATGTGGAAAATTTGCTTATCCCTTCTCGCACGCTTAGGAGCAGATCCGCGTTGTTGACCAAAATATTTCTCAGCTCGGCCGTGGCACAGTCGGGGCTGAGCCTGGTGCTGCTCAGGGCCTTGGGGGAGTCTGAAATCTCCATTCCTTGCTGATGACTGGGATGGGAACGAGTTTGGGGCTCTTCATGGAGCAAAATGCCCCAAAATATTGGTGTTCCACCCGCTGCTGCAGCGTTGTGGTGGAGGTTGCTGGGGAATCCGTCTCTCCCACCGGGATTATCGCTTTGGGTTCATGGTTTATCCTTCATTGCTGGATTTGTTGGCTAGAATTGTGTGCTCTTAAAGAACTTGTGTTCCCCAGGCGTCCGTGCTCCCAAAATTCAACAGCCTGCAGTGACATCTCTTAATCTGCCAGAGGGTCTGAAACTGAACAAAATTCCCCACATCCTCTCCCTGTTAAAAAGCAGGAATCGTGCTCCAGCCCGTAACTGAGACGGTGCCGGTGTCTGCTCAGGGCTTTGGGTTCTTGGGATTAATCTGCTGGGTTTTTTACAGAAAATCCCTGATTTCTTTCCACAGATCCAATTTGCTGACCAAAAGCAGGAGTTCAACAAGCGCCCGACCAAGATCGGCCGCCGGTCGCTGTCCCGCTCCATCTCGCAGTCCTCGACAGACAGCTACAGCTCAGGTGAGTCCAGGGATCTCCACATCTCCCACATCTGCTCTGGGCTCGGGAGGGAAGGCATGGAAACAGGGTTGTTGCTTTTTTTCCTCGTTGTCTTGTATAGTTGGATATAAAATTAAATTATTCTGGTGCTCTTCACACTTCTGCTCTCTCCTTGTAACCCTCATGTACAGCTGCTGCTGCCTTTCCTTCCATTCCTTCTTCTCCTCCCCTTCCTGTTCCTCCCAGGCTCAGGAAAACGGTGTTGCCACCTTGTATTCCTGCTTGAGCATCACCTTCCCTCCTGTTCCTGAGCAAATCCACGGGAATCCCGCTGTAGGTGTGGATTCACCTGTTGCACGTGAGGTTGGAATCTTTGGGGACCTTCGAAGGGCTCTTGGAAGAGGTTTCTCCTGCTGGAATCTCGATGGATGTATTTTTTTGGATACTTGGCAGCTCCTGGTGTATTTGGGGAGAATCTGGGTGGTTTCAGGGACCTTAAAGCTCATCTCACTCCAAGCCCGTGCCATGGTCAAGGACACCCTCCATTAGTTTGGGTTACTCCAAGCCTCATCCAGCCCGGCCTGAGAGGTTCAAAGCTCTGATTCAGCTCTGCCAAGTGTGGAAAACCTCAGGAAACTCCGGCTCCAGCTGCTCCTGATGGTTCATGGCTGGTGGCTGCACACAGACCTGGCTGGTGGCCAGAAATCCTCCAAACTGGGGACCTTCCTTGGTGTTTCTCCACTCATTCCCGCGATTCCGAGGATGTTGGAGACAAGCTGGGCTAGGACCGGGCTGTGAGGAGCTCTTCACATTTCTCAGCAGATTTGGAAGAGCAGAGGTGGAAGAGCTGTGGTCATCTGGTCACTCAGCTCCTGGCAGAGGGGCTCATCTCCAGAAGATGCAGCTGCTGGAGGTTCTGATCAGATCCTGGACACTCACAGTCCCGTGGCTTCATCCCGGTTTTTGTGGGAAAGCCGACTGTTCCTCATCTCCTTTCCCAGCTCCCGGCTTGCTGTTTCCTTCGTGCTGCCCTGCAGGCTTGGAGGGACCTCCAAAGCCTCTTCCAGAGGCTGCAAGGAGCTCCCCGAAAGGTTGGGGACAACCTGGGTGACCCATCCTGCTGGCACTGTGTTCCCATGGAAAAAGGAGAAATTGAGGAATGTTCATGCCATGTTCTCTCCAGAGGGACATCAGCCCGGGCTCTGTTTGGAATCCACAATTCCATCTGATCCCTGAGCACCTGGGAGTATTTTGGGACTATTTCTGCAGACTCTGAGTCTGCTCAGCCTGGCTGATGTCACCGTGTTCGCTCCCGAGTCACAGCTGGAAGAACTTGGAGCAACTTTGGGGAATTCTCCTCCTCTCCTTGCACCGATCATCTCCTGAAGCATCAGCAATTCCAGTTAATTATCTCATGGGAGTGTTAAAATTCCTGCTAATGAAAGGAGCAAGGCTGGCAGTCCTGATGGAAGAGTTCAGCTCCCCCGACGGCAGCTGGATGGATGGATGGATGGATGGA
>VZRV01002773.1:121265-137207 GCA_013398115.1 Falcunculus frontatus | reverse complement strand
AAAGCCCTCTAAGGTCATTGAGCCCAACCATTCCCCCAGCACTGCCAAGGCCACCACTGACCCCTGTCCCCAAGTGCCACATCTGCATGGCTTTTAAACCCCTCCAGGGATGGTGATTCCACTACATCCCTGGGCAGCTGTGCCAGGCCTTAACAACCCTTTCGGGGAAGAAATTTTTCTTCATGTCCAATCTAAACCTGCCCTGGTGCAACTTGAGGCTGTTTCCTCCTGTCCTGTTCCCTGGGAGCAGAACCCAACCCCCCCCAGCGGCCCCCTCCTGTCAGGGAGTTGTGCAGAGCCACAAGGTCCCCCCTGAGCCTCCTTTTCTCCAGCCTCAGCCCCTTTCCCAGCTCCCTCAGCCTCTCCTGGGGCTCCAGCCCCTTCCCAGCTCTGTTCCCTTCCCTGGACACCCGAGAGGTGCAGGGAGGTCCCAAGGTTTGGAGCTGGTGGGCATCAGTGAAGTTGTGATGTGGAGCAGCCTCTTCCAAGACACTGGAAGCAATAATGGGAAAAACAAGGATGGGGAGGTTTCCCAGAGAAGCTGTGGCTGCCCCTGGATCCCTGGAAGTGTCCAAGGATAAGCTGGAAAAGACTTGGAGCAGCCTGGGACAGTGGAAGGTGTCCCCGCCCATGGCAGGGGTGGCACTGGATGGGCTTTGAGGGCCCTTCCCACCCAAACCACTCCAGGATTTCCGTGACAACCCAGCAGAGGTGGAACCCGAAAACTTCGTTGTTCGGTTGCTTAAAAATCCAAGGAATGACAACACCACCGACGCTGATCCCTCTCTTCGGTCGGAATTCCGAGTCTCTTGCCCACATCTGCCACGAGCCGCTGGTTTTCTGGAGCTGTTCCGCTTCGTTTAAAGCCACTCATTCTTCTCCCTGGGGAATTTCATTGTTTCCTGCACCGTTTGGGAGCGATTTATTCGCCCCAGGAGGTGCCGTGACGTTCATCAACATCTGCTCCCGAAATCCAGGGAAAGGCACGGAACTGGGAGCTCCCTTCGGAATCGAGGCGGTGTTTGGGTTGGTTTCACTTAAAATTTCACCCACTTCCCTTTCTGCAAAACTCAGGTCGTTGTTTTCTGCTCCAGGAAAGATTTTTGGGGATCAGCTGGGGATTTTGGGGAGTTTTTCAGGTCAGCCCAGCCTGGATGCCCCGAGTGCTCAACGTTGCGCGTTACCCACCACGGGCACGTTCTGTGGGTGGGATTAGGCCGGGAATATCTGGAGTTCAAGGCCACTGACTTCATCCTTTTGCTGTTTCATATTTTTTGGAAGGTTCTACATGGAATAAACCAGATTTGTCCTTATTTGGGGCCCGTGACAGGGTCAGGCTGCCCCTTTCTTGCCCTTTGAGATGCCAATTTAGGCAGACCCTCACCTCAAATATCAGCAAAGCCGGGCTTGGCTTAGTTTAGGCTCTGACCTGGGCTTTGCTGGATTTGGGCATGGATTTGGGCAGATCACTCCTTTTCTCCCCAATTTTCCACTTGGATAACAGCACCCGAGACCTGCTGCTGCTTTTATGTCGTTCTCTTCGAAATCGTGGAATTGTGGAATATCCTGAGCTGGCAAGAACCCACATGGATCATGGAGTCCGAAAATCTGCAAATAATACATCCATAATGGAAATCATGGAATGGTTTGGGTGGGAAGGGACCTCAAAACCCATCCAGGGCCACCCCTGCCATGGGCAGGGACACCTCCCACTGTCCTGGGTTCTTCCAAGCCTCGTCCATCCTTGGACACTTCCAGGGATGTGGAATCCTCAACCTCTCTGAATGGAGATACAAAAACACGAACAATCCAATTTACGTTAAAATTTTCCACGTCTCACAGAATGCCAAGCCCGGGGAGGAAGTTTTCATTAATCAACTTCTGAGAATTATTTTTAGGAAACTGTCCCATCAATTAATGACAGGAATCCTTTCCTTTCACTCCTTGTTTTCCGTCTTTCAGAAAAGCGAAGGAAAATTGACTTTTAGAGATTTATTTTGCTGTTAAATTAACTAACAGCATTCATTTAATGACCATAATTCTATTAACACTTTTCTGTTAGATTTATTTTTATGTTATATTATTTTATATTAGATTTTCTATTTAGATACATCTAAAATAAATATAAAATAATGTAAAATATTATTTTATATTATATTTATTTTAGATGTATTTAACATTAGGAAAATCTGGCTGCTTCAGGCAGGATTTTTTTTGTTTTAAAAAATTGCTTTCAGCCCCCAGAACCAAAACTCGCTGATTTTAAGGCAACCTCTTCACAGATTCAATGTCTTCAAGGAACTAATCCTCCTCCAACTAATTAATCCTTCCTCCTGGAGCCCTGGATACGCAGAGTTTGGAATTACACAAGGTGCCCTTTGTGGTTAATCCGGGCTCCCGCTCCCTCGGGAGCCGCCGTGGGATTGGGAACACGTCGTGGGAGCCCCGCTGCCCTCGGGGGCTGTGGCAGGGTGGGACTTGCCCTTCCCACCCTGCTGAGGATGGGGAGAAATTCCAGCAATGCCTAATTCCCTCCTAATTCCCTCGGATCAGGAGCCGGCCGGCTCTGGGGGAGCCTGGCACACCCACGGTGCCCAGGCTGAGCTGGTTTTCCTTGGAATCACTGAAACCCTTCCCGCGAGCCGGGAGGGAGGGCGAGGAGCTCGTTGGGTCCTGTGAGCAACACAAACCCATGGCCGGGTTGGGGTGAAGGTTTAACTCCTTTTTTGGGGATTTTTTTGGGGTGGAAATGTCACTGGAGCCGATCAGGGTGGAAGATGGTTTGATTTACTCTGAATAAAGGAAGGAGCTGTTGGAATCCGTCCTCACCCGAGGCCTGGATGCCTCTGGAATGCTGCAGCTCTCCGGGAGCGCTGGTGGGTGGTGATGGGATCAGCCCTGTGAGAACCTCCCACCCTTCTGCTGCCTCATTCCCCTGGTGTGGATTTGGGGTGGAAACTGAGAATCTTCACCATCAGCTGGAGCAGCTCCCGTGGGATCCAGAGCTTTCCCTCTTGGAGCTGGGCCTGTGGGGGCGTGGAAGAGGGAGAGCTCATCATGGTGTCCATCATTCCCAGTGATCCGTGATATTGGCCAACTCATGGATGGAGCTGTCCCACCGTGGAATTCCACTGGGCTGGAACAAATCTTTGGATGCCAGGCCTCAGGATCAAGCACCACATGGGCTGGAGAGGAAGGACTTGGAGCAGAACAATTCCATGAGGAATGAGGGAATGGCCGGTTGGGTCCTGGAAGGGTCACCTGGAGAGGAAAAGAGGAGCTGTGATTTGGAGTTGTTGGCGTTGCTCTGGCTGCTGGTGCCAGTCCCAAACGATGGAAGAGATTTGGATTCCCACAGTGGGGGCAGATTCCAGAGGAAAACGTGGCACGAGGGATTCCTTCAGCTGACCCACAGCGGGAGCAGAAGTGGTGTTTGACTCAAATCAGAAGTGGATGGGATTTTATTTAAATACAGGTGATTTTAGGAGTCAAAATAACCAGGAAAGGGGATTTCTGACTCCGTGAAGACTCCGTGTGTCTGCCGCGGTCAATTCCATAACCAGAGGTTTGGAGGACACTGATAGGAAAGGACAATGATTATTGACAGCTCCTGGAATTAATTCAGCACATCCACACCCACTCTTAGGGCAGAAGCTTGATGTGATCCCGTGGGGCTCAGGAAAGGATCCGGTGATCCACAGCTCTCCAAACAATTCCTGAGTCCCCCAAGGATGGAGAGCCAGCAGCTCCCTGCAAATCCATGCCAGGCTTGTGTTATCCTCCCGATGGAGAAGTTCCTTCCGACTGTCCACGAGGAGCCTCCCAAGCAGCAGCTCGTTGGCACTGTGAGGGAACTCCAAAATGGAGCAAATCCAAGGATTGGGAATCCCACAACATCCGGATGATCATCAGCTCTCACCCTGCACCGTGGCTGTTTGGGATGGGATGGGGTCTTCCATCTGTCCTGCCTGAAATCCCAATTCTTGGTGGGTTTGGAAGGGCTCTGAACATTGACAGGCATTTTGTGGGATGTCTTGGAGATGTACATTGGGACTCGTGGGAAGAGAGGTGGGAGAATTTTGGGAAGAGAGATGGGAGAACTTTCAAGAAGAGAGATGGGAGAACTTTTGGGAAGAGAGGTGGGAGAACTTTTGAGAAAAGAGGTGGGAGAATGTTTGGGAAAAGAGGTGGGAGAACTTTTGGGAAGAAAGGTGGGAGAACTTTTGGGAAGAGAGGTGGGAGAATTTTGGGAAGAGAGGTGAGAACTTCTGGGAAGAGGGATGGGAGAACTTTCGGGAAGAGAGATGGGAAAACTTTTGGGAATGGAGATGGGAAAGCGTTTGAGAAAAGAGGTGGGAGAACGTTTGGGAAAAGAGGTGGGAGAACTTTCGAGAAGGGAGGTGGGAGAATTTTGGGAAGAGAGATGGGAGAACTTTCGAGAAGAGATGGGAGAACTTTTGAGAAAAGAGGTGGGAGAACTTTTGGGAAGAGAGATGGGAAAACTTTTGGGAAAAGAGATGGGAAAACTTTTGAGAAAAGAGATGGGAAAACTTTTGAGAAAAGAGATGGGAAAACTTTTGAGAAAAGAGATGGGAAAACTTTTGGGAAAAGAGGTGGGAGAACTTTTGGGAAGAGGGATGGGAGAATTTTGGGAAGGGAGATGGGAGAACGTTTGGGAAGAAAGGTGGGAGAACTTTTGGGAAAAGAGATGGGAGAATTTTGGGAAGAGAGATGGGAGAAGGCCATGGAGATGAGCCCATGTGGGAACCAGGCAGTGCTCGAGCCAATTACCTCTGATGTGGCATTGAAGTGGAGGGAGATGAGAATTAAAAACTCATCCCAGGTAAATCCAGCTGGGAAAATGGTCACTGTGAGGAGAAGGAGAGATCCCAGCCAAGGACGGAAGGAGTTGGGATGGAAAAACACATCCATGGACACCCCCAATGGATCATCCACACCCTTCCCCTGCGGGTGGTGGGGCTTCAGGGAAGGTTTGACTCCGTTCCTCACCTCCTCTCCTCCCTGCAGCTGCCTCCTACACGGACAGCTCCGACGATGAGACCTCCCCCCGGGACAAGCAGCAGAAAAACTCCAAAGGCAGCAGCGATTTCTGCGTGAAGAACATCAAACAGGCCGAGTTCGGGCGCCGCGAGATCGAAATCGCCGAGCAAGGCAAGTGGGGAGCGTTCCTCCAGCTCCTGGGCTGTCCTCTGGGGTTCCTCCTTCTCCCAAATCCTCCTCTGGTGAGGCTCAGGGTGCTGGTGGCTTCTTCACCCCGTTCCTGTTGGAATGGGAAAGCTTCTGTGGGGTTTTGTGGGATGGGGATGGAGTTACGGGGTTAGAATGACTCTGCAGTCGCTCTTGTTTTGTTGAATCCATAGAAAAGATGAAATCCATCACATAAATTTGACAGTTTTGATTTAGCTGGATCATCTCCAAAAATAAAACAGCAAAGGCCAGGCAGGGTTTAGGAGTTGGAAGGATATTGGAGTGGAGCAGCAAATCCCAAATCCTCAATCCCAAGCAGATTTTCCCGCAGCCTCACGCGGAGGCAGAAATTTGAACATAACAGCGAAAGATCCAGGGGGATTTTGGGTCCTTTTGACTTCTTTGGGGTTTGCCAAAGAGGCTTTGGCCATTCCTCCTGCTCTCATCCCTCTTTCCCATCCCATTCATGGCCTCCTCTTCCCTTTTTTCCTTCCAGAAATGCCGGCGCTGATGGCTTTGAGGAAGAGAGCTCAGGGAGAGAAGCCCCTGGCCGGGGCCAAGATCGTGGGCTGCACACACATCACGGCACAGACGGCTGTAAGAGCCCGGCCCCAAACCCCACACGGGGATTTCCCTCTGCTCATCCCCTAAAACAGACCCCAGCCACAGTCAGGAGTGGCTGCCATTGTCCCCAAAACTCGAGATGGGAGGGATTTGTCCCAGCTGGGTTTGGGATTTTACCCAAGGAAATCTTCACTTGGATAAAATCGACTTGGAAGTTTTTATTTATGGCATCCATTTAAATGGTTTAAGAAATGTTTTAGTTATGAAATTGTTCTCTGTGCACTTTTCTAACGACCCTGATGCTGCCTAAAAACAAATCCAGAGGGGCCTGGGAATCATCCAATCCTGGAATGGTTCAAAAGACCTTAAAAATATCCAGTTCCAATGGACAGGAGGCACCTTCCACTAGACCGGGTTGTTCCAGCATGACCTTGAAGCTTAAAACCAACTTCAGAGACCTTTCAGAAGCTTAAACCCAACTTCAGAGACCCCTCCAGAAGCTTAAACACAACTTTAGAGACCTTTCAGAAACTTAAACCCAACCTCAAAGCCCCCCCAGAGGTTCAAACCCAATTTCAGAGACCTCCAGAAGCTTAAACCCAGTTTCAGAGGCTCCCAAAAGCTCAAAATCAACTTCAAAGCACCCCCCAGAAGCTGAAACCCAATTTCAGAGCCCTCCAGAAGCTCAAACCCAACCTCAGAGCCCTTAAGAAACTTAAACCCAACCTCAGAGCCCCCCAGAGGCTCAAACCCCGTTTCAGAGACCTCCCAGAAGCTCAAAACCCAATTTCAGAGACCTCCAGAAGCTTAAACCCAGTTTCAGAGGCTCCCAAAAGCTCAAAATCAACTTCAAAGCACCCCCCAGAAGCTGAAACCCAATTTCAGAGCCCCCCAGAAGTTCAAACCCAACTTAAGAGACCCTTCAGAAACTTAAACCAAATTTCAGATACCCCCAGAAGCTCAAACCCAACCCCAGAGCCTTTCCNCAGAGACCTCCAGAAGCTTAAACCCAGTTTCAGAGGCTCCCAAAAGCTCAAATCCAACCCCATAGCCCCCCCAGAAGCTCAAAACCAACTTAAGAGACCCTTCAGAAACTTAAACCAAATTTCAGATACCCCCAGAAGCTCAAACCCAACCCCAGAGCCCCCAAGAAGCTCAAACCCCGTTTCAGAGCCCCTCCAGAAGCTCAAACCCCGTTTCAGAGCCCCTCCAGAAGCTCAAACCCCGTTTCAGAGCCCCTCCAGAAGCTCAAACCCCGTTTCAGAGCCCCTCCAGAAGCTCAAACCCCGTTTCAGAGCCCCTCCAGAAGCTCAAACCCCGTTTCAGAGCCCCTCCAGAAGCTCAAACCCCGTTTCAGAGCCCCTCCAGAAGCTCAAACCCCGTTTCAGAGCCCCTCCAGAAGCTCAAACCCCGTTTCAGAGCCCCTCCAGAAGCTCAAACCCCGTTTCAGAGCCCCTCCAGAAGCTCAAACCCCGTTTCAGAGCCCCTTCAGAAGCTCAAACCCCATTTCAGAGCCCCCCAGAAGCCTCCTCACGAACATCAAACAAAAAGCCCCTTCCTCGTGCCTCTCTCCCAGTTGATTTTCCCGGTGTTTTTCCCTCGGGATCCAGGTGCTGATGGAGACTCTGGGAGCTCTGGGAGCTCAGTGCCGATGGGCTGCCTGCAACATCTACTCCACCCTGAACGAAGTGGCTGCTGCCCTGGCTGAGAGTGGTAGGAAACTTCCCCCTCTTGGTTCCTCCTGGATTTTATAGGGAATTTTTGCTGCCCCCGTCGGTTTTTAGCTCATTTATCCCCTCTCGGAGCTTTTTCCCTCCGTTCTCTTCCATTTAGAACAAACCTAAAGCACAAAATCGACCTTTTCCAGTGCTCTGGAACTCTTGGAATGGTTTGGGGTTTGGTTTTTTTTTTTGCTGGAGTATAAAAGGATGTGGTAAAAAATGTTATTTAATGAGCTGAAGCTGGGAGTTCTTTTGCTCGGAGGAATGGAGATAAATTGGATTTAAATTCTGTAATTTGGGGTATAACTTGGGGGAAGGAGAGAATTTGGGGGGATTATAATTCACAAAGCAGAAATGGAGCGTGTGGGAAATCCTGGGTTACCTGGGTACGTCCAGGGGTTTTCCCTAAATCCTGGGATTTTACCTGGCTGAGGCCAAGGATTTCACCTGGATAAATCCTGGGATTTTACTTGGGTAAATCCAAGGATTTTACCTGGGTAAATCCAGGGATTTTTCCTGGGTAAAACCTGGGATTTTACCTGGAAAAAGCCAAGATTTTACTCGGGTAATGTCAGGGATTTCACCTGAATAAATCCAGGGATTTTACCTGGAGAAATCCAGGGATTTTACCTGGGTAGGTCCAGGGATTTTACCTGGATAAATCCAGGGATTTTACTTGGCTAAATCCAGGGATTTTACCTTGGTAAAATCAGGAGATTTAGCTGGGTAGGTCCAGGGATTTTACCTGAGTGAGGCCAAGGATTTTACCTGGATAAGGTCAGGGATTTTACCTGGATAATGCCAAAGATTTTACCTGGATAAATCCAGGGATTTTTCCCGGGTAAGATCTGGGATTTTACCTGGATAAAGCCAAGATTTTACTTGGGTAATGTCAGGGATTTTGCCTGGATAAATCCAGGGATTTTACCTGGATAAATCCAGAGATTTTACCTGGATAAGACCTGGGATTTTACCTGGATGAGGCCGAGGATTTTACCTGAGTGAGAAGAGGGATTTTACCTGGGTAAATCCAGGGATTTTACTTGGGAAAGGCCAAGGATTTTACCTGGATGAGGCCAAAGATTGTAGCTGGGTAAAGCGAATATTTTACCTGGATAAGACCAAGGATTTTACCTGGGTAAGTCCAGGGATTTTACCTGGATAAATCCAGGGATTTTTACCAGGCAAGACCTGGGTAAAGCCAAGATTTTACTTGGGTAAGGTCAGGGATTTTACCTGGATAAGACCTGGGATTTTACCTGGGTGAGGCCAAGGATTTTACCTGGGTAAATCCAGGGATTTTACTTGGATAAGTCCAGGGATTTTACCTTGGTAAAATCAGAAAATTTAGCTGGATAAGTCCAGGGATTTTACCTGAGTGAGGCCAAGGATTTTACCTGGGTAAGGTCAGGGATTTTACCTGAGTGAGAAGAGGGATTTTACCTGGGTAAATCCAGGGATTTTACCTGGGAAAGGCCAAGGATTTTACCTGGATGAGGCCAAAGATTGTAGCTGGGTAAAGCGAATATTTTACCTGGATAAGGCCAAGGATTTTACCTGGGTAAGTCCAGGGATTTTACCTGGGTAATGCCAAGGGTTTTATCTGGATAAGACCAGGGATTTAACCTGGATAAATCCAGGGATTTTACCTGGGAAAGGTAAAGGATTTTACCTGAGTGAGAACAGGGATTTTACCTGGGTAATGCCAAGGGTTTTATCTGGATAAGACCAGGGATTTTACCTGGGTAAGGCCAAAGATTTTACCTGGGTGAGACCAAGGATTTTACCTTGATAAGGTCAATGATGTTACCTGGGCAAGTCCAGGGGTTTCACCTGGGTAAAACCAGAGATTTTTTCTGGGTGAAGCCAAGGATTTAACCTGGATAAATCCAGGGATTTTACCTGGGTAAACCCAAGATTTTACCTGGATAAGCTCAGGAATTTTACCTGGGTAAGTCCAGGGATTTTACCTAGGTGAGAACAGGGATTTTATCTGGGCAAAACCAGGAATTTTACCTTGGCAAATTCACGAGATTTACCTGGGTGAGACCAAGGATTTGACCTGGGTAAGACCGGGGCTTTTACCTGGGCAATGCCAAGGGTTTTACCTGAGTAAACCCAGGGATTTTACCTGGGTAAAGCCAAAGATTTCATCTGGGCAAGGCCAAAGATTTGACCTGGGTAAGGTCAGGAATTTCACCTGGTTAAAACCAGAGAATTCACCTGGCTGAAGCCACAGATTTGACCACGAGCTCTGGGAGACCCTGAAGAAGCCAAACCCACCACATTTCCCTTGGGTCCTGCTCACTGAAGCCGAGTCAGAACTGCTAATGATCTGAATACATTCAAATAAATTAACACACCAATTAATAAATCCATGTCCACGCTGCCTGAAATCCTCATTTGGCAAATAAATCCATGATTCTTGAGAGCCCGGTGACTCTTCCCTGGGCGAGAGGAAGAAGCGAGGGAGCTCCAAGCCAACTCCCAGCGTGTGTTTTCCATGAATATCCCCCCAGGAGGTGATTCCCAAGGGATTTGCCTGTGTTAACACCCTCTCCCTCCGTGCCCAGGGTTCCCTGTGTTTGCCTGGAAGGGAGAATCCGAGGATGATTTCTGGTGGTGCATCGACCGCTGCGTCAACGTCGAGGGCTGGCAGCCCAACATGGTGAGTTGGGAAACAACACCTGGAAAACACCTGGGAAACACCTGGAAAACACCTGGGAAACACCTGGGAAACACCTGGGAAACTCCCACCTGGAGAGGAGTTCAAATCTCCTGGATCTTGCCAAGCCAAAGTTTTGTTTCGTTATTTCACTGCATTAATGCAGATTTTTTGGGTGTTCAGGTTGATTGCAGAGCATCTTGCTGCAGTTTAAACTCTTTTAATCTACCTGCTAAAAACCACTCCAAATCTGTATTTTTCAAGGAGATTTTTTCACCCTTCTCCACCTTTAAATTCTCACCTTTGGCTGATGTGGTTTTTCAGAACAAAGCCCTGATTTTTCCGTGATTTCCACATTTTAAACCTCAGGGAGCCCAACCCCCCCCTCTGCTGCTTTATCCTGCCCTCGTTTCCAGGGAAAGCAGAGGACCTGGAACTGGGTGAGCAGAATAATTTTCGGCTGTCAGATGTTCTGTTTTCCATCACATTTCCCCAAGGTTTTGAGCCCTGATCTAAGTGAGATGAGAAGCAATCGAAGGTGGAAGATAAACGTGGATCTGAGTCGGGGTTTTGCCAATATTGGCTTGTTGGAGGTGGGATTTTTGTCCCTTCCAGTCACTGTCACCTTCAAAAAGAACCGGGAATGTCACAAAATTCCACCCCCGAGGTACCAGACTGAGTCTAGACACGAGAGCAGCTTTTTTCTGCTCTTTGAGGAATAATTTCCCATCCCAAATGTCACTGCTGGAACGAGCCAGCGTCCCAGAAAATGCGGATTTTGCGTTCCTGGGATCTCTTCAGACCTCTTTGTTCTGGGATTTGTTTTCAGACCTGCTCCTGGAGCACAGAAATCTTTGAGAGGAGCACCAGGATCTCGGATCTGTTCCCAGAGATTTTGGAGATCCATGTTTTTAGAGATAAGAAATGGGACACTGGGTGAAGACCAGGTGTGAGAAGGATCTTAAAATCGTGGAATCATGGAATGGTTTGGGTTGGGAGGGGCCTTCAATCCCATCCCATTCCACAGGGACACCTTCCACTGTCCCAGGCTGCTCCAAGCCCCCTCCAGCCTGGCCTTGGACACTTCCAGGGATTCAGGGGCAGCCACAGCTTCTCTGGGAATTCTGTTCCCATATTTCACCCCCTTCGTTTTTCCCATAATTGCTCCCTGTTCCTTGGAAATGGGACCAGTTCATGGCCATTCCCATTCTGGGAATCCTTGAGAGGGCTCTGGGAATTCTGACCTTCAGGGGGAGGGCTCCTTCTGGACAAGAATGGTTCAGAAAGAGGTGTTTTTTTCTGAAAAATACAGAATTTGAGCGGTTTCCTTCATGGAAGAGCCTCTCCAGGGATTTTCTCCTGGAGAAAACATGAGATGGGAAGGAGGGAGGGAGGAGGGAGTTGGTGACCTGGAGAGAAGCTCCCACCAAGGCTCACACCTGAAACAGCTGCTTTTCTCTGGGAAAAATGATTTCCACCTCAAATAAAGTGTTTTTTCCCAAAAAAAACCCAAAAAACCTCACCTGGAAGAAAAGGAATGAGGGCAAACAGCCTGCATGAAGCTGGGAAAACTGCAGGAATGTGGGACAGGCTGTGTCCTTGGGTGTCCGAGGCTGCCACACCAAGGTGACCTCGCAGCAAAACCCAGCCCCTGCCGGGCTCTGCTCCATGGGGTTCCCATCCCCTGCTCTCCCAGGAAACCACCAAGGGCCAGGATTCTCTCCTGGAAAGAGGATTAAATGCTCCATTAAACGGGGATTAATGAAATGAAGACATCCTGGGAGCCAAATTCCAAATTCCGAATTTCTCCCCTCCCACTTAACCCTTCCCTGCCTCCGCTTCCCAGCCCATGGATGGGACGTGGAGCTGGGAATGGATTCCCTGGAGCCTCCAGGGGTGGCTGCTGAGCTCTGGCAGGACACCCTGCACTTCCCAGGTGTTCTGGAGGAGCAGCTGCTCCCCGGCGCTCGCAGCGCCGGAGGATCCGGCAATTCCGAGAGGAAAAGGTGGGAGTGGAACACGGCGTTTCCAAGGAACTCTGTGTCCGTGGATGGCAGCGTGGTGGCGTCGTGACAGAGCTCAGGAATGTCACCTCTGTGCCAGGAGCGTTCCCTTTTCCTGGGAATGCTCCAGAGGGTCCCTCCCGAGCTCCACCTGTGGCAAACGGGCGGAGACGCTTCCTCTCAGGATTGGGATTTTGGGACACCCAGAATTCCCGACATCCCTGCAAGCCACGTCCTTAAAATCCTGGCTGCTGTGGGATGGGGACAATGTGGGAGATGCTTTGGGGCACGGCCCCGTTCCTGGCCTCGGGACAGAGCTGTGGGTGCAGGGAATCCCTGAACCCCTCCCCGGCATTCCCTTTGGGAAGGGATCGCTGCCGAGCACGCTCTGGCCTTGGGATGAGCAGGAGGAGGATGAAGAGAGAAGTCTTTGACCTCAGCGTGTGGAATGTGCAAAGAGGAGGAGGAGGAGGGGGAGGAAGAGGAGGAGGAGGAGGAGCAGGAAGAGGAGGAGGAGGATGCAGTGAGAAGTCTTTGACATCAGTGTATGGAATATGCAAGGATTGTGATGATGGTGATGAGGATGATCACTATGATGGTGATGATGATGATGAAGTGAGAAGTCTTTGACATCAGTATGTGGAATATGCAAAGAGGAGGAGGAGGAGGAGGAGGAGGAGGAAGAGGAGGAGAAGGAGGAGGATGATGAGGATGCAGTGAGAAGTCTTTGGTGTAGGGAATATGGAAAGAGTGGGATGATGATGATAATGGTGATGACTGAGGATGATGGTGATGATGATGATGGTGATGATGATGATGGTGCTGATGACTCTGAGGATGATGATGACTGAGGATGATGTTGATGGTGATGATGATGGTGATGACTCTGAGGATGATGGTGATGATGATGATGATGATGACTCTGAGGATGATGGTGATAGTGATGATGATGATGACTCTGAGGATGATGGTGATGATGATGGTGATGATGATGATGACTCTGAGGATGATGGTGGCCGTTTTGCTCTCACCCTGTGCAGCCCCTGGGCTCTTCCCCTGCCCTGGGTGACATCAGCTCCGTGTTTTCTCTGGAATCCATTGGGATTCCCACACTTCCCACCTCTCCCGGGCCCCTGGGGCCTCCTGGGGGCAGGAGCACTTGGCAAAGTCCACGTTTGGGTTTTTTCCTTTTCTTTTTTCTTCTTCAGTGGCTCCCTCTGAGCCCCTCACCTTCCTCGGGAGCCATTCCAGGTGTTCCCATACACACAAGGCTGGACAAGCTCTGGGACTTCTCTTTTCCCTGGAATTCTGACATTCCTGGGGCTGTTTTCCTGCCTGCCCTTCCCAAGGCCATTTTCCAGAGGGCCTCTCCTTGCTCACCTCCAAGGTTTTTATTGCAGCAGTGACTCGGTGGCTTCCTGCCCGGCCCTGGGTGACTCTGTGGCTGTTCCTGTTCCAGATCCTGGATGATGGGGGAGATCTCACCCACTGGATCTACAAGAAATATCCCAACATGTTCAAGAAGATCAAGGGGATTGTGGAGGAGAGCGTGACCGGGGTCCACAGGTAACGGGACAGCCTGGACAGATTTGGGACAAAAGCTCAAAGGACAAAAGGTGTTGGACCTCCAGCAGCTGGGCTCTGCTTTTCCATAAAAACTGCTTGAAATCCCAAGCAGGATTGGAGCTGGAACTGCTGCTCTGAGTTCCCAAGGAGGAGCAGGAGCCCCTCCCGTGGGTGGGAGGCTGCTGCAGGTGTTGTTCTCCACCTGTGGGGTGGGAGGAGAGGCTCTCACCTCGTGTGGGAGATGGAAGAGGAAGGGCTGAGCAGGGGAGGGCTGTGGGGGAAGCCGAGAGCACAGCCCTGACCTAAATCCATGGGAAGAAGCGAGATCTGGGAGGAGGAACTGAGTCACTTTTTGGGGAAGGGAGAACCTCAGAGATGAGTGAGTGAAATCCCTCGGTGCCTGGCAGGAGCAGAGCTGGGATGGGAGCAGCAGCTCTGAGGGTTGGGAGGGTGTCAGAGATGCTTTTCCATGGAATTAATCCCATCCCAAATGCCAGAAAACAGGGAACTGAGGAGAGCAGCAGCTTTCTGCTGTGTTTTTGCAGGGGGAAGGGCTTGGCTGCAGCTCTGAGCTGGGTGAGAGCATGGCCAGAGGCTCAGGCAGCTCCTGAAACAGGGAAATGAAAGATTTGGAACAGGGAAGTGGCTGCAGGTCTGCAGCCAGTGGGGTCAGGAGAAGGACTGGGGATATTTTTGGGATCCGAAATCCCGGTGTGGGCAGAAGAGATTTCCAAAGGCAGCTTCTCCTTCCCACGGGCTGGAGCAGGGACAGGATTTTCAGACTCTCTCACAGCCTCAGTGAAGTGTTAAAATTCATTTTCAGTGGTTTTCCTGCTGTGGGGAGTCAAGTCCATGCCCAGGAGCCGAGAGCAGGGAGATGCTGAGAGCTGCAGAGGAGAAGCTCCAGGGAGATTTTCCAGCACATTCCAGGGCCTGAAGGGGCTCCAGGAGAGCTGCAGAGGGACTGGGGACAAGGGATGGAGGGACAGGACCCAGGGAATGGCTTCCCAGTGCCAGAGGGCAGGGATGGATGGGATCTTGGGAAGGAATTCCCGGCTGGGCTGGGATTCCCAGAGCAGCTGTGGCTGCCCCTGGATCCCTGGCAGTGCCCAAGGCCAGGCTGGACATTGGGACAGTGCCCAGTGTCCCTGCCCATGGCCAGGATGATCTTTAAGGCCCTTTCCAGCCCAAACCCCGCAGCTGAGTGCAGGGAACATTCCCCATGGATAACCTGCTCCTTCCGTGCCCGTGCCAGGCTGTACCAGCTGTCCAAGGCAGGGAAGCTCTGCGTGCCAGCCATGAACGTGAACGACTCCGTGACCAAGCAGAAGTTTGACAACCTCTACTGCTGCAGGGAGTCCATCCTGGATGGGTGAGTGCAGGGAACGGGGAGGAATTCCCACAGGGAGCAGCATCCACGGCTCTGCTCCGCTGCCACTTGGATCATTTCGGCTCAGTTCGTGTCAGAGGAGATTAAAATCCTTCGTTATCCTGGGAATTCCTGTCCTGTGCCCCTTGCCTTTGTGGCACTGGGATAAAAGCCACCTGTGGCCATGGTGTGGCTCAGCAGCTGCTCCAGCACAACATTCCTGCCCTTCCTCCTTCCCCTCTTTATCCCCAGTGCTCTTCCCTTTGCTCTCTCCAGCTTTTTATTCCCCTCATTTTGCTGGGATTGGGGTCCGTGTCCTTCCACCCCCAAATTCCGTCACGGCCCAGTGAGGCTGGGACAGGTCCTGTCCTTGTTGTGACACAATCCATGAGCAATCCATGAGTTTGGGATGGGCAACGGCACCTTCCAAGGAACGGGGAGCAACAATGGGAATAGAGAGAGGGGTGTGAAATATGGGAACAGAATTCCCAGAGAAGCTGTGGATGCTCCATCCGTGGAAGTGTCCAAGGCCGGGTTGGAGCACCCTGGGACAGTGGGAGGTGTCGATGGGATGGATTTGATGGGATGGATTTGATGGGATGGATTTGATGGGATCCGTGGGATGGATTTGATGGGATCCATGGGATGGGATGGAATGGGATGGATTTGATGGGATGGATTTGATGGGATCTATGGGATGGAATGGATTGGATGGGATCCATGGGATGGGATGGATTGGATGGGATGGATTGGATGGGATGGGATGGGATGGGATCCATGGGATGGGATGGGATGGGATGGGATGGATTTGATGGGATGGATTTGATGGGATGGATTTGATGGGAT
>VZRV01002773.1:79592-107867 GCA_013398115.1 Falcunculus frontatus | reverse complement strand
GGATGGAGGCGGCGGGAGGCGGCGGAGCCCCGGCCCCGGGCAGGGCCCGGCCGGGACAGCCCCAGCCCCAGCTACAGCCACAGCCAGAGCCACAGCCCCAACCCCAACCCAAGGGCCGGGAGCTCTTCAGGAGCCAGCGGAAGGAGTCCGAGGTAAGAGCGCGGGGCGCGGTGCCGGCACCCCCTGGGCTCCTGACGGGACCTCCTATGGGGTGGGGAATCCCTGCCCCGGGGTTGGGGTTCCTGCGGAAGGAGCCTTGGGAACTCCTGGTCTTGGGGGTGCTCCTTTCCCCAAACTGGAGGCTTTAGGGCTCCTGCGGGGGTGGCCTTAGGGGTCCTGCGATGCCCAGCCCGGAGTGGGGAGTCCCCAGGGGCGCTCCCCGCCACTGGCATCTCCCTGCTCCCCTCCCAGACCCAGCTGCAGAATTTTGGGGTGCTGGCTAAGCCTCAGCACTGGAACCTCCCAGCCCCACTCCCGGAGCCCCCAGCAGGGTTTTGAGGACCCACCTGGGTCCTGGGCTCGCCCCCCAACTCTGCAGGCTCTCGCTTACCCACCCCCTCACCAAGGTCCGGGTGCCGCAGTCCCTTCCACCCCCCTTCACCCCTCCTGCCCCAATAACCCCGGCACACGGAGCAGCCACCAAACCCCACTGGGCTGCTCTGCCCCAGCTGCTTCTGTGCAGCTTCGTGGGTGCCAGGCTGGGGAAGCAGGACCGGGATCAGGTCACCAGGATCCCACCGGGTTCTGATGTCCCCGGCCACCGCAAAGCCACCGCGGGACCCCCGTGAGCAAGGGATGGGAAGACTTCGCTTCCCCACTGAGGAGCTGCGGGTTGAGGGGCCCCCTGACCCCGAAAGGGTCCCTGGGGATGGTTTCCAAGGCGTGCCCCCAAGTCGTGAATTTGGGGTTTGCTTTGCTGGAAGCGGCCTCTCAAAGCGGATTAGGGCTGCACGCGCTTCGCCGAATTCCTCAGCGGCTTTAACTCCCCGAGCCGCCCCGCCGGCTTGGCTGCAGAAATTGGGTGAGAACCCAGCGTTTCTGAGCGAGTCGGGCTCAGCCCGGAGCCGCGCATCCTCCCGGGTCATCAATATTAATCGCGACGATGAGCATCAGTTCCAGCCCGGCTGCCGAGGAGGGAGACTGAGACTCGGAATGGGAAATTATGTTAATTTCGTTGATTATCCATTCATGTGTTCCCTTTCCCGGGGCAGGGCGGCGCGGAGCCGGCCTTGGGTCGTCTGGCTGCGGCTGCCCGCTCGCTGCCCCGCCGGAATCCTCCGGCGAAGTTTCATGCTCCAGTTCCTCATCCGCAGGGGAGGAGGGGGAAATCCACGCCAGGGGCTTGGAAAAGGCAAAGCCCGGCCCCGGGAGCTGTCAGATCTGCGATGATGAGGACGGAGCTCAGAGATCCGCAGCATCCTCCCGGGGGCTTTTCCTTTGAACCAGCCCCGGGGTTTGTTTTTAGGGCGCGCGGGGCTCTGAAATGCATCAAATATTCACCGGCATTTTGCGTCCTGCCTTTGCTTTCCCTGGGATTTGAGAAAAGCCGTTTTTACACACGGCTTCCACATTTCCGCTGTGTTTGAAGTGGCCTCGCACGGACTCCCCGCTCCAGCCCATCCGTGCGAGTCGCTGCTCCGGCGGCTGGAGGAGCTTTGGCGCAAAGGCTGCGAGTGCTGGCAGCCATCCCGCATCCCAAAATATCCCCAGGGATGTGCCAGCCCCCTCCTAACCTCATCCCGCTCTCCGCAGGGCTCGGTGGATTGTCCCAACCTGGAGTTTGAGTACGGGGATGCCGACGGCCACGGCGCTGAGTTGGCAGGTGAAGCAGTTTCTGGGTGCCGCGTTGTTATTTATAGGTGCCCGGCAGGCAGGGAAAATAAAAATCCCGCCGGGATGGGGGATGGATACTGAGTGGTGTCATCCCTGCAGTAATAGAGCAAGCGGGGTTTATTATTAGAGAGCCACTCACTCCCTGCGGGCGAGCAGAGGGGACGCGTGGGGACACGGGGATTACCCCGCGCTCCCAATTACCCAGGGCTCAGCGCCGGGGGTGGCAGGAGGGCGGAGTGTCCGGTGACACGGCCCAGGCTGGAGGTGTCACCCTTTATCAGACGGGTCGTGTCCTTGTCCCCTATCATCCTGCTGTGCAGTGGCTCCAGCTGCTTCTGCTCCGTAACCCCGCGGTCCCGAGCGTGTCCGGAGAAAAAAGGGGGTATTTTTAGCTCTGTGTATCTCAGCTGCACAAGCTGGCCTGGCAAAAGCACATTTCCTCTGCGAGGGATCCTTCCTCCTTCCCTGCAGGATCGTTTCGGTCCTCCGTGGTGCTGCTCAGCACCGTAGGACTATGGGAATTCTGTAGGAACAGGTAGGAATTACGAAGAACAGGTGCAACATCGTGTCCCTCCAAGTCCAGCCCCTATTTGCAGGACCCAAAATGTCCGAGCTGCTGGGTTTGGGATCAGTGCAGGTCCTGCCCGGCTGTTTCTGCATTCCCTTCATTCCTAAACTGCTTAAGTGAGACTTAAAATGACCCCCCAAAAACCCCAGTGAAATGGCAAATGCAGCTGGAGCAGGAGCGTGGGAACAGCCCAGCCAGGACATGGGGATGAAGGTGATGAATTTGGTGGCGTTGGATGGCCCCAAGATGCCCCTTGGAGCTGCAGGAGAGCTCAGGGATCAGTTCAGGTCTCTGTCCCGTGTCTCCTCGGGTGCACAGGGATGCTTCCCAAGAAATCTGGGAATGAGGAGGAGGGTGAAGGCCCTCCATGTCCCTGCTGATCCCTGTTCCCATCAGAGCTGTACAGTTACACCGAGGAGCCCGAGCTGAGCCACAACAGGAGATGCTTCGAGGAGGATTTTCACACTCAAGGTACCACCAGCCCTGGGCTCAGCACCCTGGGGCTTGGGGCAGGGGTGTGACCCCCAGGGAAGCACCCAGCTGGACATCGTGTCCCTTTTCCAGTGCCGGACAGGAGGTGGCTGGAGCTGGACGTGGCTCAGCAGAAGGCCTACGTCATGCGCCTGCTGGATGGGCTGGAGGTGGTCAACAGGGACAAGAGGCTCAGTGTAGCACGGGCCATCCTGTACCTGGCTCAGGGTAAGGACCATGTCCCCCGTGTCCAGATGTGGCTGCGGATCCACTGCCCTGGGGGCTTGGGAGAAGGCTTCTTCCAGGGTTGTGCCAGGCTGGTGCAGGGAAGCTCCTTCCTGGGGTGGTCCTGTGGACTCCAAGGTTCAAAGGCAGATCCTCCCTCACCAGTTTCTCTCTGGGCCCTCTCCAGGTGTCTTTGGGGACTGCGATAACGAAGGCGATGTCCTGCACTGGTCTCGGCACAACAGCTTCCTCCTGTACCAGCTGGGAACCTTCTCTGCCTTCCTGGAGCTCCTCAACATGGAGATTGAGTGAGAGGACCACACTGCCCTCACCCACCTTTCCCTCCTTGTCCTCTTCTTCACCTCATTTTGTCTCCTGGCCCTCCTCACCCTTCTCTTCTTGGACTCGATGACCTTGGAGGTCTTTTCCAACCTAAATGATTCTGTGATTCTACAATCTTCATTCTCCCCTTCTTCTCTTCTTCCATTCAATTTGCTCTCCTCCTCTTCATCTTCTTCCTCCCCACTTTCCTCACCCTCTTCTTCCATCCTCCTCACCTTTTTCTTCTACCTCCTCTTTCTCCTCATCCTCTCACCTTCCTCCTTTTCATCTTCTTTCTCCTCATCCTCATCTCCCTACTCCTTTTCATCTTTCACCCCATCCTCCTCACACTCTTCTTCCATCATCCTCACCCTCCTCCTTTTCATCTTCCTTCTCCCTATCTTCCTCACCCTTTTCTCCTCATCCTCATTACCCTCCTGCTCTTCATCTTCTTTCACCCCATCCTCCTCACACTCCTTCATCTTCTTTCTCCCCATCCTCCTTGCCCTCTTCTTTCTCCTCCCTGCTCCTCGGGAGGTGCCACAGCCGTGTCACATCCCTGGCATGGCATTCCCAGCACTGCAGACTTTGGCTGGGGGTGACAACGAGGGGGCTGGCACTGAGCTCGTCCCCTTCCCTGCAGGAACAGCCAGGCCTGCAGCAGTGCCCTGCGGAAGCCAGCCATCTCCCTGGCCGACAGCACAGAGCTCAGGTACCCCCTCGGCACCAGGAACGGGTGTGGGACAACCTCTGGGGACACAGTGGCCTCACCCTACCCTGCTGTCCTGGCAGGGTCCTGCTCAGTGTCATGTACCTGATGGTGGAGAACATCCATGTGGAGCAGGAGACGGATCCCCCCGAGTGGAAAACCTGCCGGGAGACCTTCAGGATGGAGCTGAGTGAGCCCCAAAGTTCATTGTGCTCTCTTGATGTCCCTTTGTGGTGCTGGCTCACAGTGGGGAGAGCTCAGGGATGGGGGATCAGCTCTGACCCCAGTCCTGGTCCTTTCTCCACCAGGTTTCCCTGTGCACACTGAGGAGCCGTTTGCTCTGCTGCTCTTCACGATGGTCACCAAGTTCTGCAGCGGCCACGCTCCACACTTCCCCATGAAGAAGGTCCTGCTCCTGCTCTGGAAGGTGCTCCTGGTGAGTGCAAACCCCTCCTTTCTCCAGAAACGTTTATTCTGGAACAGTGCTGCTGCAGCCCGGATGTTCCCCACCATTCAACCCAACCATAACAGGCTTATTTAACACAACGCAAACAGCTCCATCTGGGATGAGGGTGGGCTGAGGATGTGAGGTGAGGGAGAAATATGAACAATTAACAACTGCCATGGTGTCCTCACCCTCGCCTCTCCACTGCGATGGCCTCCAGCTGCTGCTCCCCTGAGAGCTGCCCAGGAGGGCCGTGTGCTCCGTGCTGTCCCCTCCCTCTCTGTCCTAGTTCACGCTGGGCGGGTTCGAGGCGCTGCAGGCCATGAAGGTGCGGCGGCGGGAGGAGCTGGGGCTGCCGCCCCTGCCCGAGGACAGCATCCAGGTGGTGCGGGGGATGCGCGCGGCCTCCCCGCCCACCTACGCCATCGAGCTCATGGAGCAGCAGCAGCAGCAGCAGCAGCAGCAGAAGCGGGGCCACCGCAGCCGCAGGGTGAGAACAGGAGCATCCTCCTGGGCCAGGGTGGTTTTCCAACAGGCAGCATCACACGGAGCCAGGAGTGCTCATGGTTATGGTTCCCTTTCCCCACCGAGTGCTCCTGTGTTTTCCAGTTTTAGACTCACGGAATGGTTTGGGTTGGAAGGGATCTTAAAGATCATCCAGTTCCAAATGACACCTTCTACTAGATAAGGTTACTCAGAGGTTCATCCAAGCTGGCCTTGGGCACTGCCAGGGATCTGGGGGCAGCCACAGCTTTTCTGGGAATTCTATCCCAGCCCCTCCCCACCCTCCCAGCCAGGAATTCCTTCCCAAGATCCCATCCATCCCTGCCCTCTGCCACTGGGAAGCCATTCCCAGTATCCTGTCCCTCCATCCCTTGTCCCCAGTCCCTCTGCAGCTCTCCTGGAGCCTCTTGAGGCCCTGGAATGTGCTGGAAGCTCTCCCTGGAGCCTTCCCTTCTCCAGGTGAGCACCCCCAGCTCTCCCAGCCCGGCTCCAGAGCAGAGGGGCTCCAGCCCTGGAGCAGCTCCGTGGATTCCTCTGGACTCTCTCCAGCAGCTCCAGGTCCTGCTGCTGTTGTCCCCAGGGCTGGGGCAGCTCTGCAGGTGGGGTCTCACCTGAGGGGGCACAGGGGCAGAATCCCCCTCTCCCCTGCTGCCCACACCGGGATCAGCCCAGGACTGGGGGCATTTTGGGCTCTCAATAAACGTGGTCAGAACATGTCCAGTTTTTCATCCACCAATTTCAGTTGCAACAGATCAGCCCCATGGAGTGTTTGATCCAGAGGAAGCCAGAGGACATCCTGACCTTATGGCAAAGGGCTGATAAGCACCAGGGAGCAAACTGCTCACAGCAAGTTCTTTTTTTAGCTCCGCTCTTGGAGTTGCTGTGTTACGGTCTGAGGATGAAAATGCCTTTTGCTAAGGAAGTGATGTCAAATGGAAGCCCCAAAAGTTAAGGTGGCAAATGGGGTCACACCTCCTAGAGCAGCAAGATGAGAGGCACAGAAGGGATTATTCTTGTGCACTCTTTGGTGTCAATAGCTAGGAGGGAAATCCTTACCTGAGGAACATCTGAGAGCTTGATCCTTTGAGGATGGAGAGATCTGATGCCAGCACCTGGAAGGGAAATAAAATCCTTGAAGTGACTTGAAATTTTCCTTCCCCTTCTGCTGCAGCCCCTGATGAAGCAAGACAGTTTGGATATCTACAACGAGAGAGATCCCTTCAAGAATGATGAAGGAGGAGTTGATGAAGAGGAGAACGACGACGTGGACAGTGGGATTGAGGGGGAGCTGGACCTGATGGAGCGGGACGCAATCATCCCCACGATGCCGGCTCAGCGCCTGCCCATCGAGAGGGTGTCCTTCCCCAAGGGGCTCCCCTGGGCCCCCAAAGTCAGGTAAAGCCACCTGGTGTCACTGCCATCCTCCCCAGCCTCTACCTGTCCTGGAGTTCATTGCAGTTTTTTGGGAAGCGTTGGGAAGTTTTTTGGCCTCTGGCAGGTTGAACTGAAGTGACTCCCCTTTTTGTCAGGGTTGGTCCTTCCTGGATTGGCCACTTGCCATGTTTGGTTTGTAAATCCTGGGGAAGAGCTCAGCTAAACCCAGTCCAAGCCAATAAGTTGGCAATCCAAATTTTTGGCCAATAAGTGGCAATCCAGTTTTGGATATCCCAGGTTGTACTGCGAAGGAGGCTGTGCTGGAGCGCTGTGGGAGCAGGGTCAGCTTTCCCAAGCAGATCCCAAAAGGTCTTGGTAGCACAAAGTCCTTGACTAATCATCTTGGGAGCTGGTTAATGGCACCTTGTTCGGTGAGTAGGACCCTTGTGCTGCCAGGTGAAGCCTTGAGTGGAGAAAAACATCTAAGGGTAAAGGAGTTGGTGCCTTTCCTTCCTAAGACCAGTTATCTACGCGTGATATGAGGGAATGATTAGGAAAAGAGGGTGAAAAGCTCTGCCCCTTTCCCTCTGATCCATGGGAGGGTTTTTGCTGTTTATCTCAAGCCTGGATTTATTCCAGCATCTTTCAAACACAGGAGCAAATAGATTTTTTTGAGGTAGGAGCAGTGACAGGGTTAAATCTGTCTGTCCAGAGCATTCCTGGCAGGCACACGGTTGGAACTGGTTTCCCACATGGATCTCCACCTGTGGTGCTGTGGTGCTCCACGTCACTTAACACTCTCAGCTTCAAAATCAAGTGTTGTTGCTTTCCTTGGCTGCTGGCTGGAAATCCAGTGGGATTTCTTTCTGTCCAGGAGAGCCTTGGCTCACAGCTCATGTCCTACTTGTAGTGCAGAGATCCCGAGCAGTTCCCATGAAAGATGCCCAAGGTGGACAAGATGTCAGCTTGCTCTCAATGATGCCTTAGGTTTTAACTTTTATATTTTTAAATCCTGTACTGCTCAGAGTGTAACTCTGAAGTTCCTTGGAGCCTGTAATTCCTGCTCTCTCCTACTGGGCAGACATAACAAAGCCTCTCCAGGCTTTGCCTTCAAGGACAGCCAGGCTGTTTTTAGGCCCAAAATGTGTAAACTAAAGATTCTAAGGGGGGGCAAGCTGAGGGGAGTTACATCATTAAACTGGGGCTTTAATTGGAGAATTAACCCTGATATGCAAATGATCCAAACCTATAAAAGTGTGAAGAACTCGTGACCTGTCGTCCATCTTGGGGTCCAATTTTTGGAAGCAGCCTCTGGCTCCCCCAGGGTGTACCTTGAAGGCCCTTCAAATAAATACCTGTCTTTATTCCCTTCCTCTTGTCTAGTCTCTGTTTCTAGGTGGCTGCAGGAGGCATCATCAGAGCAGCATGTGCTCTGACAGACCGTGGAGACAACATTTGTTCTCTCAGAGTGAGCAGATGCTCCTTGGAGAGGCGTGTGAGGAGCACAGGAGGTGGATACAAAGGTGCTGGTTGTAGAAAGCTCCTCTCTGTCTACTCCCGTGGAGTTGCACAGCAAATACAAATGGGTTTGGTTCACGTTGCTCCCAGCCAACGAGGGCAAAGGTGGCTTTTGCCCACTGCTGCTGAGATCTCTAGAAATCGGTCCGAGGCTGTGATCTTGTACGTGGCTGTTTTCCAACCTTCTCCTTGTTTTTGTCTCTCCGCGGCTCCATCAGACAGAAAGACATCGAGCATTTCCTGGAAGCAAGCAGGAACAAATTCATTGGATTCACGCTGGGACAGTGAGTGTTTTATCCACAAAATCTGCCCCGTAGCTTCCATCACTGGGGTTTAAGTGGTGGGAGGTGTCCACAAAGCTCAGGTTTTCTGAGCTCAAGGCATGCTCAGGATGACGCAGTGCTGGGTTTGCCGGGGCTGCAGCAATGAAAGCAGTGCTAGAAAAACATGTTCCTGGAGACACTGGTCTCCAAGGATCTCTTTCTATTAAAAATCAGACCTAGCCCAGAATAAGTGACCCCTGGAACTGGTTTGGTGCGAGAGGCAGCTGAGACAGTTTGGTATCCACAGCAAATTACGCAGATTGTGAATAAATCAAGCTGCAGGTGCAGAGTCATCCTGGGATGGGTCCAGCAGGGTACATTCATTTTTAGGTGCAGTGCGGGGCTCAGACTGGCTCCACCCCATTTCTGATTTCATCTGATTTCACCCCAGTTCTGATTCAGTCTGATTTCACCCCAGTTCTTCACCCTGATATCTCTCCTCTCTCATGCAGGCATCATGGGGAGGAGGTGGGAGGGCAGCAGCTCATGCCAACACCTCTCCCAATTCCTGACCCCTCTGGGATGCATTCAGCAGACTCCAGGCTCCCTCTTTTACCTGTTGTGACATGGAAATGTTTGAACATGGATGTCCTTCCCAGTAGTGACCTTCTTTCCTCTTCCCCAGGGACACTGAAACCCTGATAGGGCTCCCACGGCCCATCCATGAAAGCGTGAAGACCCTGAAGCAGGTGAGATGGTGGCTCCATGCATGGCATGGAATATCCACCACATGGATCCTCATGGCCAACCACACTGAAACACAGTTGCTGGAGGGAGTTAAAAATTAGTTGTTGTCACAGGAAAAGTTTTTGGAGCTTCTTGCAGAAATTGAGGCAAAAAATTAAAAACTGAGCCCTCAAGTAACCTCTCCAGCATTTTTACTTTCCCTTTATCCAAGGTACAGCATTCCTGCTTCCTGGTGAGTGTTTGCCATGTGTTTTGGAGGTGCCAGACTTCCAGAGCTGGGTTTGGACATACATTCCCAAACCGGTGCTGTTCCCAGGGGGAAGCACAGCCAGCCTTGGCTCCTGCAGTGTTCCATGGGGAATGAGACAACTCCAGAGGCCAACTGACCCTCTCGAAGGTCTGGGTTGTCTTTTGGAGGCGAGTGTCCCTCTCTGATTGCTTACAGAGAGCTCCCAGAAGGAGTAGGTGGGAGTAACCAAAGACAGGAGGTGTGAGGGGCTTTGGGGACAGAGGGATGTCCCACACAGTGATGAGCTCCCCGTGAATCTGCTGTGACCTGCACCCCTCACTCAGATATCACTGGAATCAGCGGCTGTGACCATCGCTGGCTGCGTTTCCTCCTTCAGCTGTGACATTGCTCTGCCTCTGTCTGTGTGTTTTGCCAGCACAAGTATGTTTCCATATCAGACGTCCAGATCAAGAACGAGGAGGAGCTGGAGAAGTGCCCCATGTCTCTGGTAAGAAGGAAGTTGCTGTTAGAAGGAGGTTGCTCCCCATCACCAGAGAGAAGATGGGAGGTTTCCAGGTTGTCATGTAAATCCATGCTTTCTTATTTTTACTTCATTTTCCCTTGTTTCTAATCCTTCTCCTCTCCAGGGGGAGGAGGAAGTCCAAGAAACCCCTTGTGAGGTCTTGTATCGAGCAATGTTGTACAACCTGCCCCAGTACATGGTAAGCCTGTGTTTCTTAGAAGGAAGGAAGAGCTTTTGAGTAGGGAATGGTGCCAGCCTGGGAGCTGCAGGGCTCAGCACAGAATGGCTGGGGTGTGCTCAGCACCTGGATGGTGAGATTTTGGTGGGAATCCAGAGCAAAGCTGGGAGGAAAGTACAGCCCAAGAGGTGGGATTCTGAGGGTTCCAAGATGCTGATTGGGTCATGTGGACTCTGTCTGTAGGGAGAGACAAACAGAGATTTATGTGAATTTAAACTCCAGGTGCTCCTTGTGTTGTTTTATCCACACTACCAGAGCTCAGGCACGTGATGCCTTAAGTTAAGGATCAAAGAGAGCTACTGAGCTCCCCACACTTGTCCTGTCCGCCAGGGGATAAAAGGAGAGGTTGGGTATGGTCTGGTGAAGCCCTGTAGAGTTAGCGTGGTGTTGTCCAGTTTCAGCAAGTGAAGGAGAAGGAAGGAATTCCCTTTCCCAGGACCATCCCCCCACACCTGCCCTCTCCTGCAGATCGCTTTGTTGAAGATCCTCCTGGCTGCTGCACCCACCTCCAAGGCCAAGACCGACTCCATCAACATCCTGGCCGATGTGTTGCCCGAAGAGATGCCGTAAGTCCCTTACCAGGTGGCCACCGGCCATCTCAGCCCTGCCACTAAATCTTGGACCAAGCAGGAGAGCTGATAGGTTTGGGGGGCTCCAGGTTTGGGGTATCTGTTTGGGTGGGTGTAAATTGCTGTTGCCACCAGGGCAGGGCTGTCAAAGCCAAGGAAGCGGTGCTGCTTTCTCAGGATTGTGATTTGAGTGCAGTCAGCAGCCGCTCTGAGCTGAGTGACACCAGTGATAAAATCCTGCTAATTGACCCAAATCAGAACGATATGTCAGCATATAGGAGGTGTCCTTCCTACTGCTCTGCCTGGATTCCTGGTGGAGGGCAATCCACCTTTTTTTCCCTCCTTTTTTAACACATTTTGGCATCACCAGCTAGGATGGATGGAAATGGGAGTCCCGGGGGAAGCGAAGGTCCTTGATTTCATAGAGCTCATCCAGATGAACAGGAACTCCACAGTCCCTTCAGCCTCCCTGCTCCCACACCCACGGTGCTGTTTTTCCCTCCATCCCAGCATCACCGTTCTGCAGAGCATGAAACTGGGCATCGACGTGAACAGACACAAAGAGATCATTGTGAAGAGCATCTCTGCTCTGCTGCTGCTGCTCCTCAAGCACTTCAAGCTGAACCACATCTACCAGGTGGGCCTAGACATGGGCATGGCCATTGCCAAGCTGGGCTTGAAGGTGGTGTGTCCTGATAAAGATTTCCAGGGAGAGTTTCCATGAGGAGCTGTAATCACATTTCCATAGCTGCAGGATTTGTACGGGGTCACTGAGGTTGGGATAACCCTGCTGTGCGTTGCCAACATCGTTTCTACTCACGTGGTAGGAGCTTTTAGACTTCTGGGAATATCCATTCAGGTTAAATTTAGGAGGTGGCACGAGCCTCCCTGGCAGAAGGGGGAAGAGGTTGGGGGTTAGACAAGACTCTTTTTTGCTCATCTCCAATGCCCAGAAATAGTGCTGGGAAGGACCTCACAAGGTCACTTAATCTGGTTTTGGCAGGATCAAGTTCTTGGAGCTCCAGTTTCAACAGAGGCAGGAGATCTGGGTTATAGTTGCAATCTGATTTTTGTTCCCAATGTGATTTTTTTTCCATCTGCATGGCACCAATCGAACTGCACCCACTCCAGGGCTTTTCTTGGTTAAAAAAAACCAAGGACTAATAGGAGCCGTGGCCCAGTTCTCCACTCATTCTGCAAGTCAAACAATTAGTGTTTTCTAATTTTTTCTATTAAAGCTTTCAGCGTGCTACAAATCCCTCTGTGTTACAAAACCCACTGATATTTAACTGAGGATAAATATAAATCCACATATTGGATTGGATAAAACGAAACCAACTCCCACGTTTTTACAATCCTACATTTGTTCTGGGTCCACCCCCCACGTCCCTTCATGAATTTTTCTCACTTCAAAGCAGCTCCTCTCCTTTCTTCCCCCCAGGCAGGAGGGCCATTGCAGCCTGGTGCTAAGCCTGGAGGAAGCTGTGGGGCTTTGTGCCCCTGCTTCTGCTTTTTTTGTGTCTGATTTGGGTGGTTTTTGTTCTTTCGGTGACAAAGATGGTCTCAGGGAACACCGTGAAAACGCCAGCAGGTCTGAAATGACGGAATCACGGAACGGTTTGGGTTGGAAGGGTCGATTACTCACCGGCACATCCCGGCGGTGCTGTGTCATCGGTGCTCTTGTGTCATCCCTGGCGTGCCAATGTCGACAGCTGGCACCAGGCTGAGAGGAGAACAAACTGTTCCTTCCCTCTCAAACTGGAGATGTTGTTGGAGAGGCATGGGAAGGGCAGGATGGGATGGGATTGGGTTTTGCTGCAGTTTGTATCTTTAGAGGACAGGAGAGATTTGGTATTATTGAAGTGTGGAATGGTTTGAGTTGGAAGGGACCTTGAAGACTATTTAATGTTTTGAGGGAGAGAGAAACTAAAAGCAAAGAGGAGAATAAGGATATTATTTCAGTTGAAATTTCAAAGGGAACTGGGATTAGTGTGTGAGAGCAATAGGAATTATTGTGTTTTGTCATGTAATAGCTACAACTCCTTCCCTCTTCCCCATACACTGTTTTGCCACAGATTTAATTTCGAAAAGCCACACTGCAGCCATGAGGTGCAGCTGTTCCTAAAGCACTGCCATGAAGTTTGAGTGTCCTCTCTGTGGCAAATGGAATGTTCCAGCTGCTGTGTGTGACACAAACCTTCCACAGCAAACTCCTGCAGGGAGAAAATGGTCTGTGAGGTGTCTGGGGCAAACCATCACGAGTGCTTTGCTTTAGGCTGGAAACAGATTTCCATTCCCAGGAAACTTCCAGCTGTCCCAGCTAAGGCTCACCCATTTCCCTTCTCTTCCCCAGTTTGAGTACGTGTCCCAACACCTGGTGTTTGCCAACTGCATCCCGCTGATCCTCAAGTTCTTCAACCAAAACATCATGTCTTACATCACTGCCAAAAACAGGTACAGCCACTTGTGGGGGGGAGAGGTGATGAGGCAGGGAGGCTTCATGCTTGAGGGACTTGATGTCCTGGGGGGGCCCAGGTGACCTCACATGGCTTTGGGGTGTCCTCTCCACTACAGGAATATGCTGGAGGGAGCAAATCCCTCTGGCATGATGATGAGTGGATGGTGGGTTTCCAATCTCTGACTGGGCTGCTAAAATAACACTAGAATAAAATAGGCTTCATCTTTAAAAGAAAAGAGTTTTCATCTTCACATGGACTCCTGGAGCGGGCATCTCTGGGCCACAGCTTCAGCAAGGCCAAATGGGGTAGGATCTTGCAGGTCTTTCCCACATTTTATAGCTGTAATTCAGCTTTCCTGACTCCTTCAGGTTTTCCATAGTTGTCACTGCCTTTTACTGCTGATCTAAGAGAGGCACCAGCCCCGTTTTGAGTAGGGGACTGGCTGGACCACCATGGATCAAAGAACTGAGAGAGCACAACGCTTTCACAGCTCACCAGGGCGGGATTTCCCTGTTTGGAGAGGAGCTCCACTGGGATGTTGGAATGCTAAAAAGATCTTTTTTTTTCCTTTTTGCTGCTCTTTTTGTTGCTCTTCAGCTGCGTGTGTAGGCTGGTCTGTCTCCTGCACGGTATGGTTGTGTCTGTGCGAGGAGGCACGCATGGAAAAATAGGAAGTAATATGTTGATTCTCCTGCTATAAATATTTCCACTTTTGGTCCTGTGCTTTAAGTGAGGAGGAAATATATTCCAGGAGCACTCAGCTCCCTCCTCTGCTCTGGGATGGAGGTTTCACAGGCAGGATATGCACCTGCAAGTGAGGTGGGATGTGCAGCTGGATGCTCTGATCCAGGGAGCTGTAAATTCCAGTTTTGGGGGTTTTTAACTGACTGTTTTTACAATGTCCATAGGCCTGGAGGCCTTTGAAAGACCTGATACTCTGAATCTTCACTCACTACGAATTTTCTTGCTGGCAATCAGATGCCTCCCTTTGAACCTCAGATCTATTTTGTTTATTTTTTTCCCCTTTTAAAATATGCATATGAATAACTCATCTGTCCTGTCTTAATGGATCCAAATCCTCTGAGTCCTTATTAATGCACTCAGGATGTGCTTTTGGAGCCAGGAGGCATCGATGTGCTCCATTAAGCTGAGGGCTGAGGCAGTGCTGAGGCTGGGATCCCATTTGGATGCCGTCTGTGCCATCGGAAATGCCAGAGGGAGACTCATCAGTGAGGCTGCTTCACGTGCTGGAGCTGGGATCATTCCCCACCCAAATTACTTGTTGCATTTGCAGGCACAGAGCAGGAAAACATTACAGATTCCTGGGCATGATCACATAGATCATCTTTAAAAATGGCTCTCATGTTAATTGGTTCCTAACGAGCCCCTTCTTTCCTGTTTTCTGCAGCATCTCAGTCCTGGATTATCCTCACTGCACGGTCTGTGACTTGCCCGAGCTCACAGCAGAAAGCCTGGTAAGCAGCACACAAAGGGTTTCTGTGGCCACTGTTGCTCTATGTGACAGGCTGAGGAAGGATTTGGGTTTTCTGTTATCTGCCTTCTTTTCCTCTAACCCCCAACCTTGCCAAAATTAGACTTTTCTTTCCCCTCCAGACTTGAAAATTCCTCCCATCGCTATTCTGAGTCACTGTCAGCTGTGGGGAAGTGGGGAAGAGGCACTGCTGGCATTGGGCACCCCATAAAAATAGTTGGGTTTAGGGTTTTCCCTTTCACGGAATAGAATCACAGGATCATAGGATCACTGAGGTTGGAAAAGACCTCCAAGATCATCAAGTCCAATCTTTGATCAAACACCACCTTGTCCCCACACCAGAGCCCTGAGTGCCACATCCAGGAATTCCTTGGACACCTCCAGGGATGGGAACTCCAAACCTCCCTGGGCAGCCCCTTCCAATGCCTGAGCACCCTTTCCATGAGGAAATTCCTGCTCATGTCCAACCTGAGCCTCCCCTGGCACAGTTTGAGGCCATTTCCTCTTGTTTTGTCAAGACAAGACTCTCCTGCTCTGAAAGAGGATTTGCCCAGAGGCTTCTGCCTCCCAGCTTTAAATTGCTCTGAGCACTCCTGTTTTATGAGATACCCAGAGATTAAGGAATGAACCAAATTCCCTACAGAGAGGAGCCTTAAGTATGCCAGAGACTGGCCAGGAGGATGGGCTGGGTAAATACACAGACTGCAGATGGGATATTAATGCTGGCAGGTTCATAACTGCAATAATTCAAGTGCAGAGGAGGTTGGACTCAGGGCAGGGAAAAGCTTTGGGGTTAATAAGGAATAATGGACAGGGAATGGAGACCCTAAAATCATTAAGAAGGATTCTGAGCAAACCCAGTCTGGGCAGGGGTGACCTCGTGGTGCCTGGCTGCTACAATCTTAGGCCTGTGTTGTTTTCCTTAGGTTTATAAAGGTGAAAATCATCAAAGAGAAAGATTTTCCCCAGGTCCATGAGCTGCTAAAGGCTGTCCCTGTCCAGCCCTGCCAGGCTCCATCGTATCCTGGACCGATGGGGACATCTAGTGACACATCAGTGAGGGCTCCGTGGCTCATGCTAATCCTCACAATCAGCTTTAAGGCTCTAGGAGAAAACTGAACATTTTTCAGGAAAATATTCCCGGTAGGGTCTTGACAGTTTGCGAGCTGTTGTTGCACCTTTCACTTTCCTCCAGCAGACAGGGATGTTATCCTCATGGGAGAGCAATTTAATTAGAAAATATGCAGAAACCAACTTGAATCTCACCACAAGGGTTCCTCACAACAGGAGGATACCCAGGGAAGTAAGGATTTAATAGGAATTAGACACACCCTGGTACTCGAGGTGTATGTTTGTGCACTTATTTATATTTCTTCAGCCAGCATTTCGTGTGTTGTTTTAGCTTTTCTTTGCCACTCTGATGAGTGATTTTAACAGCCCAGCTGTTAACACATTTCTTAGAGAATGTAAGAGATGATTCTGCTCTGAGTGGGTTGAGCAGAGAGATGTGTGTTTGGGTTATTCCAAGGAAAACCAGGAGGAGTCCAGTGCTGCTGTCTCTCAAGGAGGGGCCTGTGGGGTAACTGCTGTCCCCACCCGGTGTAAAGCAGGAGTGCCTGAGGTAGTGGGGGATTCACCCATCCTGTTGTGGGAAAGGCTCTTCAAATCCTGGCCAGTCCCCATCTCCCCTCTCCTGTCACTCCAGAGGGGTCTGCAAAGGGCTTAATCAGCCCCTTAAAAGGGATATTAAAGCCTGTTTAGCCTGTTCCCTCCTTCCATAAATCTGATGGAAAGACCCTCCCCTACTTGAAGCTGTAGAGACATCGGATTGGTGACAAATAAATCCATCTGCCTAAGAAATGGATATTGGTTTATTCCACTGGGGTCTTCTGGGAAAATGACTTGGTGTAGAGGGCACAGGCGAGGCCTGGACACGATGTGACACTGCAGGGGCACTGCACTTTGGGACCCCCAAAGCACCATGCAGCATCCACAACCCTCAGTGACATCCTGGTGACATCCCACCTCTGGATGCCTCTCAGGCATTGGAAGGGGCTGCCCAGGGAGGTTTGGAGTCTCTATCCCTGGAGGTGTCCCAGGAACTCCTGGACGTGGCACTCAGGGCACTGGGCTGGGGACAAGGTGGGGATTGGGCACAGCTGAGACTGGATGGGCTGGGAGGGCTTTTCCAACCTCAGGGATTCCTTGATTCTGTTTGGCTCTTGCCTTTAAAAGCAAAGGGGTTTTGCTGCTGGGATTGTGTTGGGTAAATCTGCTTTCAAAGCTGGATTGGACCCTCTGACAGAAGGGGCTCCCCCAAACTCCTCCCGGGGATGCCCAGACCCTGGAATGGGTCAAGTTTTTGTCCCAAGTTGAGAAGGCTGTAGCTGGCTGTGAGTGGTTTATAAATTCAGCAGCCCTTGTTTGGCACTAATCCCCAAATGGGTTGTTTGTGGGACATTTCTCCTGCTCTTGGAGTTGTTCAAACATAGAGCAAGTTACTGCAGTGGTGGATTTACTGCTCAAATGTGCCAGGGGCAATATTTACACAAGCTGTAGCTGGGGGTGTTTACAGTTACCTAATATTCAAAACAATGTCTCAGCAGCACTTAAGCTGGAGGGGATTTTTGTTACAGAAAAGTCTCATCCTCTTGATACAAATGTTGCTATTTGTCATCCTGTGTTGGTTTGTGATTTCTTTTTGCTGGTCTGTAATAAGTACTCGAAGCATGAATTAATTTTACATAGTTAACAAAAGTGGTGATCACCAGGCTGCAATTTGGTCTCTGGCTGTAAACAAGGAATACAAATCTACCACAAAATATATTTCCCCATGATGGAATAATGTGATTTATCCCATTGTTAGCTCTTACTCTAAACTAAAAGCAAGTTAAAATCAGAGTGTTTCAGAATGGTTTTCCCCAGAATCTGCTGATGATAACCCAAGTGAGGAGGCAGCTCTGCTGCTTGTCCTCCCTCAGAAACAAGACTTGTGCAGACAATAAAAATAAAGATTTCTGCCCAAGGACATCTCTGTGGTGGTGCTGATGAACGCTGTGGTCAGGGTTACACTTCTCCTTCTCCCCTTGCAGGAAGCTGGAGACAACAACCAGTTCTGCTGGAGGAATTTGTTCTCCTGCATTAACTTGCTGAGGATCCTCAACAAGCTGACCAAGTGGAAACACTCGAGGACAATGGTAAGGGGATGTCCCTGTCCCCTCCCCCTGAGACCTGCCAGTGTTCCACCTGGAGCATGTCCCTGGCTCCAAACAGCAGGTTCAGCCCAGCCTTAAGCTCAGGGTTTCTTGTGGAAATGCTGTAGCTTCTGCTCTCCATCATCTTCCCTTTTTTTCTTTCACTGATTTAGCCTTAAATACAGAAATCCTTTTTCTCCCAGAAATAACATTATTTCTACGACCCTCCAGCCCCATGCAGAGAGTGTTGGTTGTGCTGAACGCTCCTGTTCTCCCTTCTGGGGGCTCGTGGCACACGAGGCCCAGGTGTTGGTGCCCAAAGCAGCACAGACAATATTGGTGCAGCTTCCCCAAGCACTCTGCATTAATTACTGTCCATTTCCTGGCAGATGCTGGTTGTGTTTAAATCAGCCCCGATCCTGAAGCGTGCTCTGAAGGTGAAGCAGGCCATGATGCAGCTCTACGTGCTCAAGCTGTTGAAAATCCAGACCAAGTACCTGGGGCGCCAGTGGAGGAAGAGCAACATGAAGACCATGTCTGCCATCTACCAGAAGGTGCGGCACCGCATGAACGACGACTGGGCCTATGGCAACGGTGAGTCCTGCCCTGGGATCATCCCCCTGGGCCTGTGCCTTTGGAATCAGCTTGCTTTGGTTTGGCCTAAGGCATGGAATCCAGGCTGGTGCTGTGTTTCAGGGATCCCAGACCTGGGACAGCTCCGTAGCTCCTCATTTAATTCCCTTTCTAAAACACGGCACCAGGCACTTCCCTGTGCTCCCCAGAGCCTCCTGGGAGCGATTAAACTAAAGATTAAATAAACACAAATAAAACAACAAACCCCAGCTGAAGATGGCAGATGAGAAAGGGGCTGTTAAATATTTTAGTAGTAGAAACGGAGTATAAATAAAATTTTTTTCAGCACGTGCTGGCGTCCAGAGCCCAGGAGCAGCTGGAAAGACAAGGAGCTTCTCTCTGATATTTCATCTTGTATTTTCCTATCAAATTCACACCTTTTAGTTTTAACAAACTAAGGTCCTGAAGGTGTTGATCTTCAAGGGGAAAATGGAATAAATTACTAAAGAAACTTAGAAAAAAAGTCAAAAAATTTAAAACCTCTAAAATTGTTGCCACTGTCGAGGATTTTTTCCAAAGTTTTAAGGCGCTGTTCTGCACCGTGAGATTTAGAGCGGATGAAGGCCAACTTTGAAAGTGCTGGGATTTTTTTTGTGTTATGTGTTTAGATAATATGACGTCATGTCATGGTTATTGGAGCTTTTCAGTATCATTCGTAGTTACATTTGTCCAAATGTTAACAATTTTGGGGGTTAGGAGTGATGCCTTAGGTTTTAACTTTTCTATTTTCAAATCCTGTACTGCTCAGAGTGTAACTCTGAAGTTCCTTGGAGCCTGTAATTCCTGCTCTCTCCTACTGGGCAGACATAACAAAGCCTCTCCAGGCTTTGCCTTCAAGGACAGCCAGGCTGTTTTGAGGCCCAAAATGTGTAAACCAAAGATTCTAAGGGGGGGCAAGCTGAGGGGAATTACATCATTAAACTGGGGCTTTAATTGGAGAATGAACCCTGATATGCAAATGATCCAAACCTATAAAAGTGTGAAGAACTCGTGACCTGGGGTCCATCTTGGGGTCCAATTTTTGGAAGCAGCCTCTGGCTCCCCCAGGGTGTACCTTGAAGGCCCTTCAAATAAATACCTGTCTTTATTCCCTTCCTCTTGTCTAGTCTCTGTTTCTAGGTGGCTGCAGGAGGCATCAGGAGCTCCTAATAAGCTCATCAGGTTTCAAGCGTTTTAAATCTTGATCTCTGCTTCAGTTGTCAGTGGAGATTTTCAGTAAAAGTGGTGGGGTCTTTGTGAAAAAAGCAGGAGCTTGGTAACTATAGAGAGTCCTTAAGGCAGAGATAATTACATTTCTATTGGGTATCTTAAATTAAAATGCACACATAATGAGATTTGGTTAGGCATGATAATAATTAGGAGTGACTCTGGTTAATTCATGTGAAACCCTCAGCCTTTCTTTTGCCCAAACCTTGTCAGAGTGACGTTTTCCACAATATTTGGGTGTTGTTTGTCCTTCACCGCAGATATCGATGCGAGGCCGTGGGATTTCCAGGCCGAGGAATGCACCCTGAGGGCAAACATCGAAGCCTTCAACAGCCGCAGGTACGACAAGCCCCAGGACTCGGAGTTCTCCCCGGTGGACAACTGCCTGCAGAGCGTGCTGGGCCAGCGCCTGGAGCTCCCCGAGGACTTCCACTACTCCTACGAGCTCTGGCTGGAGCGGGAGGTGTTTTCCCAGCCCATTCGTTGGGAGGAGCTGCTGCTCTGCCAGTGACAGCCACACCTCCACCTGCCCCGCCTCCCTGAGGGCTGGCGGTGCCACACGCTGGGGACAGGAAGATTGGTTTGGATCTGGGGGGTTTTAAGCGCAGCTGGGAAAAAAAATTTAGATCTTCCCAAAGAGAGCGAGTCTCTCTGTGCCTACCAGATGCCTCTTTTTGGAGGTCATCCCTTTCCTGTGACTTTTTGGAGACCATAAAAGTATCAGCAGAGGCCATGGAGCAGGTTGCAGAGTGAGCTCAGAGCCCAGGTCTGTCTTGTAACTTGGTTCATGCATGTAGGCTTGGTGTAAGAATTCCCAGCTGGGAATTCCATCCCTCCCCACGCTGTGCCTCGTTTGTTTTGATCTATTCAGTTCTGGCTGGCTGCTGATGTGCTTCAAACACCACCCTGCCACCCCCCAGCTGCCCTGGCATGGTGCCCACTGGGAATACAGGTTGGCTTGGCCACTGGAGACAACATTCCCTGTTGTTCCTGGGGTGACACAACCCATGTCACAGAGTTCTGGTGCCCCCAGGGACAGGTTTTGCACGTTCCCCTGGACACGGATCCCTTACCTTTTCTCAGCTCTGCTTTCCTTTGCCTTCACTCCCCACCTTTATTAGAGTGAAAGGATCCCTGTGCTGTGCAGTGTCCGGAGCTGTAGAGGCTGGATGTCCCCTTTCTCTCCTCCTGAGTGTCATCAGGATTCCAGATCCTCTTTAGCCCTTCCAGCCCTGAGGAGACAGTAAAATACCACGTTAAATAAGCTGATTTTTACACAGATTTTTGGTTGTTTGGGGGAGTGTTTGTGCCAGGTCTTAGACTGGGGAGGGAAAGTGCTTTGGTTAACAATTTGTGAGGAAAAGAGTGGACTCTGTGGTCCATAACTTTCAGAATGAACAGGATACTGAGCTGTAAACTTTCTATAAATTTAATAACTTAATACTTAAATTAAATAATAAACACTAGACTTGGGCAAAGCTGCGTTGCATGAGGATGGCATTTGTCAAAGCATCGTGTGTTCCTACAGGGCAGGGAAGCCCTGAATATCCACAAGTGTTTGTTATGGCAGGGTCTGTGCTTATTGCTTAAATAATTAATTAGCCTGGGAATGTTTCCTTCATGGGGTTTGTCCAAGGCCTTGTTCATGGAAACGGCATTAAGCCCTTTAAAACCTTTTTAAATGAGCTTTTGTTCAAAATAAACCAACTTTTAAAGGACATCTCTTCATTTAAGCTTTTTCTTCCTCTGTCTTGATTTAAATGCTTCTCTTTTTTTGTTTTTTGAGGATGAAAGCATCCCCAAAACTCAGCTCTCACCCCTGCCCATCTCCACTCTCCCTCTGCTGCAGAAAGGCCTCAGTCTGACACACTTTGGATGTTCCATTGTGATGAATCCATAGAACTCTAAAAAAAACCCAAAACCAGAATTACGGGCTGCGTTTGTGCTTGTCAAAAAATTTAAAAGTTACTTAAAAATCAGTGGAGCCTCTCCAAGGAGTAAGGCATGGAATCCAGGCTGGTGCTGTGTTTCAGGGATCCCAGACCTGGGACAGCTCCGTAGCTCCTCATTTAATTCCCTTTCTAAAACACGGCACCAGGCACTTCCCTGTGCTCCCCAGAGCCTCCTGGGAGCGATTAAACTAAAGATTAAATAAACACAAATAAAACAACAAACCCCAGCTGAAGATGGCAGATGAGAAAGGGGCTGTTAAATATTTTAGTAGTAGAAACAGAGTATAAATAAAATTTTTTTCAGCACGTGCTGGCGTCCAGAGCCCAGGAGCAGCTGGAAAGACAAGGAGCTTCTCTCTGGTATTTCATCTTGTATTTTCCTATCAAATTCACACCTTTTAGTTTAACAAACTAAGGTCCTGAAGGTGTTGATCTTCAAGGGGAAAATGGAATGAATTACTAAAGAAACTTAGAAAAGCCCTTGGTATTTGGCTCAAACCACTTTTTCCCCCCCAAGAGTGTCTTTTTTCCCCACAGTATGTTAGAAAAAAACAACCAGCACACACCCAGTGTGCATTTTTCTATATTTTATATTTAAATTGTGCTTTTCAGTGCCTGTTATTTTCACTGAGAGAGATTGGAAATACAAAATCTTACCTGAATGAGGTGGAGGATGGTACAAACTTATGCTGAAATACAATTTATTCACACCATCACCACCAAACTTTCTGCTTCCCAGAGAGGGATCTCCTCAGAAAACCTGAACCTCTGCATGAAAGAGTGACTTAGGGAAAGGTTACACTTTTATTTGAAATATTTATGTCCTGTCACGGCAAGCAAGCAGCAGTTTCAAACTTTGTTGCTTCACAAGGAGGATTTTCTCCTCCTTAAAAGTTCCCAGAAGAGCTGGGGGACAGCAATTAGGAAATAATCATTTTATAGGTTCAGCAAGGCAGTTTCAGAACCAAGTTTTGGGCGGTTTCTGCACAGCTGCAGGAACATCTGTTATCTCACTCCAACAGGACTGTTGGTTCCAGGAACCCTCCAGTGGTCCCAGTTTCTGTTGGAATTTTTTTGTTTTCACCCTACAGGTGGCTGCTGAAAGTTTTGCTGTGGGTAAGTCCTTTTCTTCAGCACCTCAGCACAGATTCTTCCGTTTTCTTGTCGATTCTTGCTGTTTCCTAGGGATGTAAAGCACATGCAATTGAGTTATTAATTTCTCTGTCTTCTCTAAGCAACTCTCGAGCATGTTGGTGAATTTAATGTAAATTTCAGTGAGGGATAAAAGGCTGCAAAGATGCAAAGTTCCTTTCAGGGTTGTGAAAGGAGAGAGGGATCCTATGGACACCACAGCTGAGGCCAAAAAAAAAAGGGGATTTAGCCTTTATCCATTCAGTTTGGCAGAGTTAAAAAAAATTTTTTTTAATCCTTTTTTTTCCGTGATTATTTCCATAAAAACAACAACACTGAGATGTCCTGGCTGACTCTGTGTTTATCCACTTGTAACTACAGCAGTGACTGTATGAGGCCAAGCTTATTATACTCTGGAGTTTGAGAAGCTTCCCTTAATTATTTATCAAAGCCTGGAATGTGTAAACAGCAGCTTGTTCTGCAGCCAGGTCCGAGCACTGTCACAAAACACAACATTTGACTGCACAGGCTGATTTTTTGTCTCCTTGACTGGATATTTCAGTGCTTGTCAGCTCTGTGCCTTCCTTTTTGCCTCAATAATTATAATGTGGTCTCCTGACAGCTGTCTTTGCTAAAAGGAGATAATTAGCGTGATTGTGATTGTTTCTTTCATGCCATGTGGTTTGTTATTACAAACGACACAAAATTTCCCTGGGCACAGTGGAAATCAATTTTTTTTTTTTCATTTTTTCTTTCATTATCCAAAGCTCATTCAAGAGAATTTTACTCCCAAATCCACAGACTTTTTTTTCCAGAGCTACACTACCAAGCCTTTTGCTTTAGGGAAGAAGGAAGAGAGTTTCTTGAGGAATTTTTTATTCTGAGGGTGGTGAGGCACAGGTTGCTCAGAAAAGCTGTGGATTCCTCATCCCTGGAAATGTTCCAGGCCAGGCTGGATGGGCTTGGAGCAACCTGGGATAGGGGAAGCTGCCCCTGCCCGTGGCAGGGGGTGGGACTGGATATTTAAGGTCCCTTCCAACCTAAACCATTTTGGGTTTCTAAAAAAACATGACTAAATGTGTCCAAGGGGCTTATGCAGCAGAGCAAACATTTAGAGAGGTTAATGTTAAAGGTAAAAATAAACCCATGATCTAGGCAGACTCGCTGATGTGTTTGTTGGAGTTTGGTAATACTGAAATTATCAGCTATTTTTTTTTCTATGAGGGAATTCAGCTCCTACTGATATTTTTCACTTGTGCCTATTTTTTTGGCATGTTGTAAGTGAAAATGTGGTGCTGAGGGATGCAGGAGAGACTCCTCTCTCCCGTATTTTCTCCCAAATTTAAAAATCACCCAGCCTTTAGAAGCATTACTACCCTTGGATAAAAGTGTTGTGTCTAAAAAAGGTGCAGGGAACAAAATGAACCCTTCAGGTCCCTGTCCCTCCCTCAGACCCCTCCGTCTCTTCCCTGTCCCTCCCTCAGACCCCTCCGTCCCTTCCCTGCGCCTCAGGCCTCAGTTTATGGGGATTTATTAGAAATATCCAACCTCTATTGCACATCATTTTCAGGGCCTGCTGTCCGCAGCTGTGGCTCTCAAAGGAGGCAAAGCAGCGGTTGTTTTAAATAGTTATGTGGTGAAGGAGGCTGAGTCAGGTGTTTAAACAGAGAATCCCCCGAGTCACACAGCAATAACATGAATATTCCATTAACAGTCCACCAAACACCAATCTTCCCGAGACCTTTGGAAAGCACGATTTGCTCCTCTCCTCCTCTCAGCTCCAAGTTGTGGTGGGGGGGTTTTTTCGCGCCCTTGTGACATTTCCTCAGGACTTTTGGCTGTGGGTGGGAGAGGGACAGGGACAAGGGCGGGGATGGCGGTGGCCGCTCCCCTCATCCCCCTCACAGCTTTTCCCGCCCTTTTCCCCGTGACGGCCGCAGTGGCGGGAAGCGCGCGCGGGCACCGCCCCCCGGCAGCCGATTGGACAAGGGGTGGGTGCATCGGCAGCTGATTGGACAAGGGGCTGTCAGTCAGAGTCAGGCCCCGCCCCCGCCGTCGCTATGACAACGCGACGCTGAGGGGAAGGAGGGGAGGTAATGGCGGCCCTGCGGGGGGAGCGGGGCCGCTTCGGAGCCGTGGTGATGTGGGCACAGGAAGGTGAGGTTCTGCCGGTTCTACACGGAGCGGTGAGGGAGGGAAATGGGGCTGAGGCAGCCGGGGGAGAAAAGGAAGTTCAGGAGGGACCTTCTCGCTCGCTACGACTCCCTGAAAGGAGAGGGCAGCCGAGTAGGGGCCGGGCTCTGCTCCCAGGAAGCAAGGGACGGAACAAGAGCAAACAGCCTCAAGTTGTGCCGGAGGTTTAGACTGGATATCGGGAAAATTCCATCCCTAAAAGTGTTGTCCAGTCCGTGCGCAGGCTGCCCAGGGCAGGGGTGGAGTCCCTATCCCTGGAGGGATTTAAAAGCTGTGTGGATGTGACACTTGGGGACACTTGGGGTCAGTGGTGGCCTTGGCAGTGCTGGGGAACAGCTGGACTTGGTCTTTGACAAGATTGTAAATCTCAAGGGCTTTGCTGAAAAGCTCAGAGTCCTGGAATTTGACAATTAGCAGCTGATTTCACAGGTGAGTATCAGCTTTTAGGGATCACCCACCTCGACCTGTTTTTGCAAGGGACTAAGAATTTTTTTTCCCTTTTTTGCTTTAAAGTTTAACGGGGACTGACACAGACGGGTGCTTTACACACTGTGTAACTCACCGTGTGATTTTGTGTTGCAGGGTCCATCTCCAGGGCTTGAGGTGGAGTCCCAGCCACTCATTAAAAAGACTCAGCCATGGTAAAACACCTTTGATCCTTCCAAAGAGCATTGATACCACTTTTCTAAGGAAATAAGTTAATAACCAAAAGGTCCCTTCCCACAGCTGCAGGACAGAACCAACCTGCCCAAATTCATTTTGTGTGCCAGTATAAACCTCATTCTGGTTTTTAGCTTTTTTTTTGTTCTCAGCTGGAGGCTGTAAAATTTTGTACATATTGTATAAAGCCTGTGAGCATCTTTTATGTTTGGAAAGATCAGCTGCAGGCCAAATTCCAATCAGGAACCTACAACTGTTTGTAAAATCCACCAGAGACCCCTGGGCAAACAAGGAGTGGGACTCAGGTGACTGACTGGCTGCAAAATCTGACATAAGCATGTCCCTGTGAAGGGGGCACATTCCAGCCTGGGAAGTATTCCACAAATTCTGTCCAATTAAGGTCAGTGAAAGAGGCTTGTGCCCATCTCAAACATATGTCTGAGGTCAGGTAGTTTCAGTCTGCAAATAATCTGCCATCAGCTGCAGCTTATACTCTTATTTTCTCTTTTTTGCTTCTATTAGAGGGCCTGTGTGTTTTATAGAAAAATTTGATTTTTGTTTTGAAATCTTTCTTTACCTGTCCATATTCTTTCACACCATGGTCCTGGCTGATTCTGAGGATTGTGCCCTTTACTCTGTTCTCACACCTCAGAGCACAAATATTTGTCTCTTTTGCACTGAGTAGTGCTGAGCTGTGAAAGGACATTTTAGAATTTACAACATGGAAAATAAGCTATGTACAGGGTTTTGGATTTGTGTAAAATCCAGGCAGGCAGCTCTATCCCAGATCCATGAGAGCTGAAGGAGGGAGTCCTGCTTTCCTGGTTTAAGATCCAGAGTCACAAACAGGCACACAGGAGTGGATGAACACAGGCCAAGTTACTTCAGGATTGCATCCTCATGCATTAATTTAAAAAAAAAAAAATCAATGGAAAAGAATGTTTGATTTCCATTGTGCACAAACCTTTTTTTAGCCAGATAGAAGCACTGATTAGCTCAGTCTGATGGATTTAGAGGTTCTCAGAGCCTCCAGAGCAAACAGGGATTGAGTGAAAGTTGTATTAATGCTTGAGAGGCCTTCTACAAAATCACCACAAGTGTACTGGGGTCTGGGTGAGGGGCTCTGAGCTAATGCTGTGAGCCAGGACTGAGATGGAACAAAACAGCTGCTCTGGGATGTCTTGGGATCATGGAATCATGGAATGGTTTGGGCTGGAAGCACCTTAAAGCTCTTCTCGTTCCAACCACATTCCACTATCCCAGGGTGCTCCAAGCCCTGTCCAGCCTGGCCTTGGACATTTCCAGGGATCCAGGGGCAGCCACAGCTGCTCTGGGAATTCCAGCCCAGCCAGGAATTCCTTCCCAAGATCCCATCCAGCCCTGCCCTCTGGCACTGGGAAGCCATTCCCTGGGTCCTGTCCCTCCATCCCTTGTCCCCATTCTCTCTCCTGGAGCCCCTTTAGGCCCTGGAAGAGGCTCTGAGCTCTCCCTGGAGCCTTCTCCAGGTGAACCCCCCCAGCCCTCTGAGTCTCCCAGCCTGAGATCCTCTACCCAGAAGTGACACAACAAAGACCCAAAACTGAGTGGGTTTGTGGCCATTTTCTCTCTGCAGGCAGGCAAAAGCAAGAAACCCAAGGGTGGCAAAGACAAAAAGTCCCAAAAGGGTGGAAAGAAGGATGTGAAAGAAGTGGATCTCTTCAGCCCAGCTGTCATGCTCAACGCTTACTACATCTCTCACAACGCCTCTGCCTTCCTGGAATTCCGGGGCTATCCCTGGCCTGGCTCTCTCAAAAAGAAGGGGAAGAAAAAGAAGTGAAAACCAAACTCCCCAGTGAAGACTCCTCTGTGATTAAACCCACCCTGACCTCTGCAGTGGTCAGCTCAAATATTTTCCTTGGTCACTGCTGTGTCTGTACAAAGACACTTTTATTACAGCTCAGGCCCAGAGTGACAAATGGCAGGGGACACTGTGCCATTGTCATTTCAGCTGTGGCCCTTCACCCCCTGGCTGCGTGTGGAATGGAGCATTGGGCCTCAGCAGGGCTGTGCTGGGGTGGGATTTACCCTCATTGCTGCCACTCCTTAGGGGTGGGAGGAGTCCCTGAATCCTCCTTGAGCTCAGGGAATGGAGCCCATGGCAGGATTGAGAGTGTCAGGTGTGGGAGGGGAGGCTGAGGGAGCTGGGGAAGGGGCTGGAGCCCCAGGAGAGGCTGAGGGAGCTGGGAAAGGGGCTGAGGCTGGAGAAAAGGAGGCTCAGGGGGGACCTTGTGGCTCTGCACAACTCCCTGACAGGAGGGGGCAGCCGGGGGGGGTCGGGCTCTGCTCGCAGGGAACAGGGACAGGAGGAGAGGGAACGGCCTCAGGGGAGGCTCAGGGTGGACATGAGCAGGAATTTCCCCATGGAAAGGGTGCTCAGGCCTTGGAACTGCCCAGGGAGGTTTGGAGTGCCCATCCCTGGAGGTGTCCCAGGAATTCCTGGAGGTGGCACTCAGAGCTCTGGGCTGGGGACAAGGTGGGGTCAGTCAAAGGTTGGACTGGATGATCTTGGAGATCTTTTCCATCCCAAATGATTCTGGGAATGTGACTGAGGTCTGTCAGTGATTCTGTTACACCCAGCAGAGGTGGTGATGACCCCCCATGCCCAGGCTGTCACTCACTGGGATCATTCTCAGCCCAAACATCCCTGGCTGGAGACCACAAGCTCCGTGTTCCAAGCTCAGAGCCCTTTTGCTGCATTTCCTCCACGGGTGTTCAACACAGCCCTGGGTAAATCATGAAACACCACGCTGAGGGAAGCTGTGCATCTCTCCAGTCCTTC
>VZRV01002773.1:69321-79459 GCA_013398115.1 Falcunculus frontatus | reverse complement strand
ACATAAGTATATGTATGGTTTATTTTAGAGCAATTTGGTTGCACAGGAAAGCAGCCATGTAGCCATTTTGGCTGTTATTATCTACAGTAATATGACAAAATGAAAGCATAAAAATATCACTTAAGAAAATGTATAAGGAAAAGAAAGAGGGAAAGGATAGGAGGAGAAGGATCTCACCACCCACAGGCCTCGTGATGAGATTTGGTTGTTGCAATCTCGGTGTCTTTTGGTCCAAGTGATGGTCACAGAGTGGATCCATCAGGTGATGAGGGGAAATCCCAAAGAAGGGGTAGGGGAAATGCACAGAACACAGAATTTTTTTGGTTTATATTCACTCAGGTGCAGGTGGGAATGCCCAGGTATCTCCCCTGGAGCGGGCAGTTTCACACTGGATGGTGGAATGTTGTGGATCACAGGACACTTGGATGATGTAATTTTGTGGGTCACAGGACACTTCGGGTGTCTTTGACACCTTCTAAGATGATACAGCTGCCTTTTATATCAGCACAGTTCAGTCCAGTATGGCCCATTATGGCCCATCAGCAGAGGTGAGCACCTTTGGGCTACCTGGGAATGTCCTGATATTCCCTGGGCAGGGGATTTACCCCAGCTGAGTTCCCTTGAGTAAGGACAAAGAGGCAGTGCCCTATTCAGACCTGATAAAGGGTCCCTTATCAGTTTGGAGCCTGAGCTGGGCGGTGCTCTGCACATTGGCAACTTGTCCACTGAATATTTGAGCCATCAGCATCACAGTCTCTCTTCCAATACCCTTGGGGATCCATTCTTCTCCCCAGACCTGGGAATAACCGGACAAAAGTACCACCTTTGTCTTATCCCAGGTTCAAAATCCAACATTCCAGGTAGTAGAGGTACCTGGGGAGGGGTGGCTCTGGTGGCCACGGGTGGACAGCAGCTTCTTTGCAGTTTGCTACAGTGAGCAAAAGCCCTTTGATGATTTTAGCAGTGTCTAAGCCGTGAACCACTTCAGTCTCTCACAACATGTCAAGAGAACAATCCCAGGATGGTTAAGGATGGAAAAGCTCCGAGCTGGAAGAGATGACCAACTCCAATCATCAACCCATGTCCCCAGGATGGACACCCAGGCCCGTGGATTTCCTGTTTCCCTGCAGCTGGCCTGCTCTGATGACTCAGGGATGTGGTTTGCAGCACCAGTTTGTTCTGAGTTGAGCACCTACAGCTCCTCCTCAGCCTTCACTCGCGTTCTCACTTCCCTGCCACCCACCAGGAAGTCTCTGGTCACAGCAACTCGCAGCTATTTCCTCCAAGTGTCAGCCTTCTAAAGCCAGAGATCTCTTGCAACCTCTGTATTCACCATCTCGAGCTAAAAAATTAATTAAAAACCAAAATATTCGATTTTTGTATGATATATTTACCACGCAGAGCTTTTAGGGACAGATGTTTCTGAGCACTGAAGCAGGAACTGCTTAACATGGTTAAGGATGGTTAAAAGGGAGCAAGGCTATTTTTACACATGTGGTAAGCTGGAGCTACAAAGATTTCAAGACTCCAAAGTTCCAGTATCCAAAATTTACTGGAGCAAAGAGTGAAATATTATTATATGTTCTCTCTTAACAAAAAATTCTGATTTCAGTGTGATGCAGCTGAACACACCAGATGGTGACCAGTGAAGTGCAAAGGACAAAGACTCTGCTTTCTGCTGGATCTGAAAAGTTGAAAAGTTGTCATTCACTTCTTTGACAACAGATGAAAAAACCCTTCCAACCATCCCAAACTGAGAAATGAAACACTTTTTTTGTTTCTCTCTCCTCTTCCTTTTACCTCTTAGCTGAATTTTGCATGTAATTCTGGCTCCCTGGTGGTTCATAAAGACCAAGAGACATCTCTAAAGAGAAGTTTGGGCTTCAAATGGCTCGATTTGCTTAAAAGTGCTGCAGGCTGTGCCATGACTTCTGAGGGAGAGCCTCTGGCTCCCGTGGATGTGATTTCACAGGGAGTCCCCACAGCTGCAGGGTGATGGTTGCAGCTATTTCTGCTCTATCCCAACCTCGAAGTCTTTGGATGGGCTTTTCTGCCTGCTGGGGGTGCAGGATTTAAGCTGAGTTCATGATGAATAAATCCTGCTCTGCCCAAATCCACCAAGAGTTTTGTGAGGGGGATCTGCAAGCTGCAGATGCCCTTTGTTTCGTGGCACAGGGAACTTCGTGGTGTTACGTGTGTCAGGTCTTGCAGGGAGTTAAATTTTTGTAGTGCTGGGGTTTCCTGTGCTCTGCTGCCACTGTTGGTCCACGTTTCCTGCAGGAAGTTTGTGTACCAAAGCCCTACTGTTAAAAATACAGGAGATGTTGATGTGTGTGTTTGTGGGCGGGCAGAGTCACAGGACTGTTCTGTGATGGCAGTGGTGGAGATAAATATAAATAGGAAAGGTTTGATGAAAGATATTATTCACCACGTTTGGAATGAGAGTGTTTCAAGCTGGATGTGAGCAGCTTCCTGTCCTTTCCTTTCCCTTCTGCACTGCCAACTTTCTCCTTCCACATTATTTCACCTAAGGAAAAGCACCGTGGATCTTTGGATGTGTAAGAAAGGCTTGAGAAAGGGCAGGGATCCTTTTGTCCCAGTTCTCATTTGAAGAGCTGCCCTGGCTGTTATTTCCCAGCTCCAGAGGAGGATGGATAGCTGAGGGCTCTTTTCCTCATAAAAGGTATCTCGGTAACAAAGAGGCTCCTTATGGAGAATTTTTAAAGAAAAACTTCCTTGCAAGAGGCTTTTTAAATGTTGGCACTCAATAGTGTCAGCAGAAGGAAATAAAATAAAGTTTTCAGTGGGTTAACTCCTCTCTTATTTGCTCATTTTTCACTGTCTTGCTGCCCTGGTGCCATTTCAAGAACAAAAAAATCCCTATTTTACTGTCTTTTTATAAGGCTTTCTCTTGCAAACTTTCTAGATACTTTTTCAAAAATTACGTAAGTTGGGGGTTTTTTTCTCTTTTGCTTTTGTAACTGTCATAAAAAGGAGCAAAAGGAATGAAATATTAGAAGTCATAGAAGTGGTTGCTGTGCAGGTAGCAGGACACCTGCAGGTACCAAAGTCTTCCAGGTCAAACACTGGGATGGGTTTGTTTCATCCTGGTGTTATCCACTGTATAATTACCCAGTAGTTTTCTGGAGGCATTCAGGGAATTCAGGAGTCCTGATATTTAACTATTTTAAAATAAAATAGAGGCCTTTAAAATTGCTGCATTCCTTTTAGGTTATTGCCACATGATTTCAGGAGAAACAATCAAAAGGAATTTTTAAATTTACTGTTAAAGTCTGATTTATTCACAACTAAGCTGAAGTAAACCAAGTGTGAAATCTTCTTTATGCAAAAGCCTGGCTTAGTGTCAGCATTTGTCTTTGAGCTGTAACTGGCACTAAAAGAGAGAAATGTGGAAGAAAAGGGAGGAAAATATTTAAAGCAACACGTGGCTGCAGCGGATTCCTTGGAATAGCCACAATCATGTGCCATGAAGGGAGCAGTTTGCTCTTTGGTGGAAATTCTTAACCTAAATGTTTAAAAGTTCACCTGCATTTACTGCTGAATGTTGGGATATTTTTAATAGCTGAAAATGCAAGGACAGGCCAAATGCTCCTACAATCCTACAGGAAATGTCAGCAGGGAGACAGGAGCACACGGATTACTGAAGAAAGCAAAAATGCTTAAAGCTGTTTAGTGCAAGCTGAAAATTACATCTAACTTCAGAATTTATTTTTTTTTCTCTCTCTCTCAGGATGATTCAAGTAGGTCATGCAACTCTTGGGGGTACTTTTCCCACATCATTTAAGAAGAAGTGCCTGTTCTGTGAAGTACAGAGATAATCAGCCTGGAATAAGAGTTCTCTGTGACTCTGAGTTAAGAAATCAGATGTTCGAGTTAAAGTTGTGTCAGTGAAGCAATTCAGTTACAATAATTATTGCAGTTGGGGTTTCCTGGAGTTTTCTCAGTGCTGACATGGCCAACACACCTGAAAGAGGCTTTAAATGTGGGTTATCTCACCCTGCTTTGCACTTCTGTAGCACAGCTGTGGGTATTGAGCTGCTCATGCTGGCATCTCCCTCGGGATAAAAAAAGAGATGGGAAACAGGCACATGAATTATGGCCACATACAGACAAAAAACTCTGATGTTTCTTTATGGCAAAATGCTCGTTCCTTACATTATGCCATTCTTGAAAACATTAATTTACTTTTTAAGACTTTTTTTTGATTTCTTTTAGTCTGTAAAAAAGATTTGTAGAATAAATCTGCTCCCACATGCTCATGTGGTTGGATGGATTGCTCCTACAGTGGCACACGTGGCACTTTGGGTGTTGAAGGCACGGTGACAACGACTTGGATCGCCCAAGGCACAGCAGGAATGATCTGACTCCTTTGGTTTTTTACACAAAACCTGGCCTGTGACAGTTCCTACGGGTTTCTTTTTATGGCAGTTCAAAATGTTACAGACCCAGACCGACCTCCCTGAAACTAACATTTTTCTGTCTGGAGGGAATCTCTGCTCTGTGACATTTGCCTGTGATGGTGCTGCGAGTTTCCCATCCTGGGTTTAAGGTATCCCTCACTAGAGGTGGCTGGGGAGGAGCAACCGGGAGCATTTTGCTTGTATAAAATGGAATTATTTCCACCAGAGAAGGGCAGGGGCCTGTTGAGGATGATGATTTCCTGTCTGCAGGGTTTGGTAGGGTCGTAAGCAGATTTTATCAAGCCACCAAGGCAGTGAACACCCAGGGAAAGAGGTGTCTTCTGCTGGGATATACTGGAGCTTCCTGAGCTCTTGGTCTTAGTCCAGTGGCACAGAGTCACACTCCTCTCAAATGACACAGCCTGAGGTGGGGTCCTTGAAAGCTTCTGTCACCTGTTGTTTTGGCTCCTGAGATACTTTATCCAGGAAGAACTTCCTGAAATTGGATACAATATTTGAGGGAGTACCTGATAATTACAGCTTGCCCTTTGGGAACTGTCCCGGGAGTAGCTCTGTTTTCTTAGGAATTTACACGCTTTTATCAATTCTTCATCCTTTTCCATTGTCTTACTCACGTGCTTTGCCACAGTTTCTGTTCCCATCACCAGAAAGGCAGACAGCAGAATAGGAAACACTTCCAGCTCTTACACTGGCAGCTGATATTTTACTTTTCTCCCCCAGAACCACAGCTGGGGTCTCTCAGAATGCTTCAGCAGGTCTTTAAAGTTCTCCCCAGCCTGGCACTGCAAGCTTCCTCAGGAGAGGAGGTGGATGAGATATTTGTGGGATTCACACTGGTGACCTCCTAGGGGTGCCTCTGGTGAGCTCCCCAGCGTCCCTTGGCATGTCCCAGGGTCCTTCAGCTCCCAGGTGGCTCCAGGAGTGTTCCCATTCCCCCACGTGGCAGAGCTGTGCCAATCCTGAGCTCACCTGAACCCATCGCTGCCTTCACACTGATCTTCCATGAAGTGAGTGTTGTTACGTCCCTGTTCCCTTAAAATCCCTTCCTTTCACCTCTTTAGGGTAACAAAGTGCACTCCTTCCACCCTTTAATATTGTTACATATTTTAAACCTGTTGTTCTCGTTGCTTTCCTCCCTTCTCCACACCGCTGCCCTTTCATCAGCACAAGGTGACAATTAACACCTCCAACCTGCAGTTTTCCTTCTCACCTGTTGCTAAACCGGGATTCACGGGATTGATCTTCCCTAAATCTAAATGTCTGCATCAATGCCAGGATTAGTTATCTAGATGAATACAGCAAGAGCAGCTCAGGATGGGATTCCTCTGATTGAATGTGGGCTGAGAGCAGCCCTGGGTGTCTTGTTTAGGTACAGGAACACTGGGGAGATCAATCTCTGGTATATAAGATTTTGCTGAGAAAGCAAATTAAAACTTAGCGTGGCTGCAGAAATGTAAATTCCTCACGTGGGAAATCAGCAAGGCCACAGCTTAGTCCTGAGGAATTTGGGCTAAAGGCCATAGAAAGGGGTGTGAGAAAACCGGGAAAACTCCGTGACTTTGTTGTGTTGGGTGATGAGGCTAAAATCGTGCGGGGTATTCTCTTTGTCTGAAAGGAAATCACCCAACCTTGTGCCTTTTTGGGCACCCCAGAGGACAAAAACACCTCCTGCCTCCAGCCCGGCGGTGCCTCCGAGGCGGGGGAGTGGAGCAGAGCTGGGGAACTCCTCGAGGGAGGAAGCGCGGCCGCCTGGAGCTTATCGCTCCTGCTGACAATAACCAGGGCAATGGTGAGCAGACACCGCCCAGCCACGGGGACATCGCCACCAAAACACATCCCAAACATCCCGCTCGGCCTAATCCGCGTTCAGGGCCTGCTCTGGGAATTTATTTCCCTAAGAAAAGCAATCTGGGCATGAAGCTGGATCTCACAGTGAGTGGATTTGCAGCAGCACGGTTTTTTTGGGGAGCTCTGTTGTGGCGGATCTGTGTGAGGATGGTCTGAGGAGGTGACACCCTGGGGCTCCCTGGAGCTGTGCCAGCTCTGTCCCATGCTCGAGGACTGGGATTATCAGGTGCTGTAGCAGCTACTGGCATGGAAATGAGCCACTTGAGTCAGGAAACGCCTGTCCTAAAAACCGATTGAAAAAAAAAAATCCTCCCCGGTGTGAAAATCAGCTTCAGGTAACACGAGGGGATGGGAGGGCACAGCCTTCCTGCCAACAGGCTCCCACCTCATTTCTGCCTTCTTGAGCCTCATTTTGTCTCCCCATTAATTGCAGCAGGTGGAATGAGATGCTTTAAGTTCCCTTCCCAGCCAAACCATTCCGTGGTGAACTTGACCAAACTGTATTACATTTATTTATATATTACATTTGGAAATGAGAAGTGAAAATAAGTTGAAAATGTCTGAGGAGTGTCTGCAAAGGGGGAGAACTACGTGTAAGGATCTAAACTGGAGAGAGGGAATGTTCAGATGAAACTTCAGAAATGTGTATTTGCAGAGCCCTGACAGGTGCTGGGAGATGCTGCAGGAGTCCAAAATCCCCCCAGCAGCAGCTCTCCAGAACGATTACAGATTTTGGGGACTACCATCTTTCACTACAGGAATCATCCCCAAACTCAGCCTTGGTTTTGGTCAGCTCCAGAGAACTGGTGGAAGGCAGAGCCCAGCCAAGGCCACTTAAAACAAACCCACTGCACCACCAAAATTCTCCCTGGAGTTGGGAAAACCATCCTGGCTCTTTATGAGCCATGCAAAGGTGGCTCAGTGCCACATTCCTGAACAATCCCTGCTGCAAGGACACACATTAAAGAAAGCAGTGGCTGCCATTTTCTATTTTTTACTCTGGAAAAGAGGGAGAGAAGAAAAAAACGCTGAGGAGCTGTGGCTGTGTTCTTCCCCCTCCAGTCTGCACTGTGAATGTTTGAAAAATGCTCTTTGTGGTCTCTCAAAGTCAGTATTTTTTTCAGAGATTGTCCAAGAGGTTTTGGACTCCCCTGGAAGTGTCCCCCTGGACACTTTTTGGAAGAAGTGTCCATGGCCAGGTTGGAACAACCCAGTCTAGTGGAAGGTGTCCCTGCCCATGGGAGGTGTTGGAACTGGATGATCCTTCAATTCCCTTCCAAAGCAAACCCACTCCATGATTCCGTAACTTTTCTGTGATTTTCTCTTCCCAGATCCCAGGATGTGGACATTTAAACCTTTCCCCACCATGCATTGTTCTTCCTCCCCAGTCTTTCCCCTGAACACTGAATTTGGCAGTTCCTGGCCAGCCTCCAGCATTCCCAGGGCTCCCTTCCTCCTGCTGGCCACAGGCACATTTGCACTCCCAGTTAGTCTTTTCCCAACCTTTTCACACAGGATTACAGCCCAGCATAGACTGGATCTCCAGGAGAACCTAGAGAGGCTGATGCTCAGTTTTCCAAAAAGAAAGTTTCAATTTGTTCACCATGGGAAACCTTTTTGGATCATTTCCCCTCCATCCCAAATGAATACCCACGCTGTTCCTTTGACAGGCTTTGCTCCTGGCTGCCTCCTGCTAAAAAGACCACGAGTGCCAGCACTCAACAGCCACTGACTCAGGGATGTTGGGCACTTTCACAATCCCACAGCTGGATCAGCCCATTCCAAACCCATCAGCAACAAGTGGCCTTGGAAATGTGCACCTGGATGGGACTCTGGTGATGCCTTAGGTTTTAACTTTTCTATTTTCAAATTCTGTACTGCTTAGAGTGTAACTCTGAAGTTCCTTGGAGCCTGTAATTCCTGCTCTCTCCTACTGGGCAGACAGAACAAAGCCTCTCCAGGCTTTGCCTTCAAGGACAGCCAGGCTGTTTTTAGGCCCAAAATGTGGAAACCAAAGATTCTAAGGGGGGGCAAGCTGAGGGGAGTTACATCATTAAACTGGGGCTTTAATTGGAGAATGAACCCTGATATGCAAATGATCCAAACCTATAAAAGTGTGAAGAACTCGTGACCTGGGGTCCATCTTGGGGTCCAATTTTTTTGGAAGCAGCCTCTGGCTCCCCCAGGGTGTACCTTGAAGGCCCTTCAAATAAATACCTGTCTTTATTCCCTTCCTCTTGTCTAGTCTCTGTTTCTAGGTGGCTGCAGGAGGCATCACTGGGATGTGCCTCCTCCCCGAGGCAGCAGCAGCTGCACCTGCAGCATTCCTGAGCCGTGCTTCATCCAATCTGTTCCTAAAATCCTCAAACTCCGGCGTCCCCAGGCCCTTCCACATCCCACCCCTGTGGGATTTCCCTGTTGGCTCACCTAAATCCACCTTTCTGCAGGACCTTCCTCCTGTGGGAATGCCAGGATATGCTTGTAGGGCGATTCATTTAAAGCCCAAGGAATTTTTGATCCACCAGACCTCCAGCACAGAGCATGGAATAAACACGGGGTGGTCCCTTAAGGAAGGGATATCCCTGAAAATATTTTGTTTTTCAGGCTGCTCTTCACCAGCTTCTGGGAAATCTTCTCCTCGTGCCTGTTCCCAATGTGTTTTCCATGTCATTCCTAAGGAAAAACAAATCCGACACGTTCAGGGAATCAGACATCAATTCCCACCTCAAAAACCCATTTATATTATTTCCCTCAGCTCCTTTCCCCTCTGTGTTTTAAATCCTTCTCCTTTATTTTTCAGCTCCTTAAAACATGGAATTCTTTACATTGGAAAAGGCCTTTAATATCGTTAAGTCCTCAGCTGCCTTGGGACAGCGAGAGGTGAATTGTGAATTCCACAGAAAAGGGAAACTATTTGTAATTTTAACTGGCTTTTTCCACAGAAAATGGGGGGAAATCAAATTTAGAATGGATTTTTCCACAAAAATGGAAGAAAAGTAGATTTTAAACCTGTTTTTTCCACCAAAAAAAAAAAAGGGGGAAAATTTCCATTTTCAACTGTATCTTTAAAAACATTCAAATTGTTTTAAACTGGATTTTTCCACCAAGAAAAGAAGGGAAACATTTCCATTTTGAACTGGATTTTTTCCACAATTTCCATTTCAAAAAGGATTTTTCCGCCAAAAAAAAAAAAAAAAAAAAAAAAAAAAAAAAAAAACCATTTTAAAAAATTTTTTTTTTCCAAAAAAAAAAAAAAAAAGGAAGAAAAATCCATTTTAAATAGTATTTTTTTTCCAGAAAAAAATTAGGAAAAAAATATTTTAAACAGATTTTTAAAAAATTTCTATTTTAAAATGCATTTTCCCAGAATTTCCATTTTAAACCGCATTTTCTCACCAAAAATACGGCCAACAAAAATCTATTTTAAACTGATTTTTTCCGCAATTTCCATTTTAAACCGTTATATCCGCAACTTCCATTTTAAACAGCATTTTCCCACCAAACAAAAAAAGGCAAAAAAACACCCTAATTTAAACCTCTTTCCCTCGATTTCCGCGTTAAACCGTTTTTTCCCAATGCTCCCTCTCTGCCGAGGCCCCGCGTCCCTCAGCCCCCCTGAGGCGGGAACGGCCGCGACCTTCCCAACATGGCGCCGGCCTCCCTCGCCCCTCAGCGCGCCCCCCCGACCTCCCTCTCATGGCCGCCCCCCGCCGCCCTCGCCCTCCCCAAGATGGCGGCGGCGCGGCGCTATGACGCCATACGTCCCGCTCCCCCCCTCTCGCTGTCCCCGGCCTCCTCCGCCGCCGCCGCCGCCGCCGGTCCCCGCCTCCCGCGCTCGCCACCGCGGC
>VZRV01002773.1:7931-68784 GCA_013398115.1 Falcunculus frontatus | reverse complement strand
ATTTTTTTGCCTTCACCCACCCTTTTTGCCTTCACCCCCCGCTTTTTTTGCTTTCACCCCCATTTTTTTACTTTTCACACCTCCTTTTTTTCCCCTTCACCTCCTTTTTTTTATTCCCTTCACCCCCTTTTTTTATTCCTTTCACCCCTTTTTTTCCCCTTCACCCCCTTTTTTCCCCTCCATCCCTCCCGTTCCCCCCCCCAGAATCAATTAGGTTGTAAAAAGCCTCAGAGATAAATAAGTCCAACCTTGATAAAGTTCCTCTTCATGCCCCCTTTTTCCCTCCTTTATCCCTGTTTTTTTTTTTTTCCACTTCACCCCTTTTTTTCCCCAGAATCACAGAACCAACTAGTTTGGAAAAGACCTCTGAGATCACTGATGAAGTTCCCCTTCATTCTCCCTTTCCCCCCACCTTTTTTTTCCTGTCATCCCTCTTTTTTCCCCTTTTATCCCCCTTTCCCCCTCCCCTTTATTTTTCTTCACATTTTGTACGTGTATAATTTTCCTCCTTTTGCACAGGAGGTTGGGAGCGAGTTGAAACGTGTTAATCACTCCCCTCCATTTAATATACCCAAAAAAGGGGTTGTAAATGGCCTATAAAAAAGGGGTGTAACTGGAAATGTGTTAATATACCCAAAAAAGGGCTCTAAAACATCTGGCTCGGGACAGACCTGGCTGTGACTGAGGTGCTCAGGACCTTTGTAGTGTAAATAATAATTAAGGGACAGAAATAATTCAGCTCAAGACTCTTCCTGTGTTTGAGGTTACCAAATCTCAGCTTTCTTGCAGCTACAGATGAATTTCCTTGCATGAGGAGGTGTTTTCTCTCTTCGAGTTTGGGAACTCTGCTTTATATTTTAATTTTTTTTTTTTTCTCCACTGAACTCTTATTTCCAGAATTTGGGATTTTCACCTTAGACAGGGCCTGGCTGTTGTGGTTTTGTCCCTGAGCTTTGCTGCTTTCCAGGCACGGTTTTAGAACCTCTTCCCATGTCCTGAGAGGATTCCCAGTGTGAGCTCGTGTTCATCCTCACTTCAGCCTTTGCCTCATCTTCTCCTTCATCCACATCACAATTGCTCCTTTTTAAACTCTCTCGCAGTGAACTTTGCATTCCCAAATATTGGGGAAACAGATGAGAGAATTGTTCATCTTTTCAATTGAAATTTTCGTGCTGGTGCTAAAACTGGGAGCAATGATTTTTTTTTTTCTGTCAAGGATGAAAGAGGAAGTGGGTGATGATGGTACCTGTGGAAAGCTGAGGACTGTAGAAACTGATTTTCCAGGGTTTTAATCTTGCACATCCATCCCTGGAAGTGTCCAAGGCCGGGTTGGATGGGGCTTGGAGCAGCCTGGGACAGTGGGAATTGTCCTTGCCCATGGGATGGGGTGGGATTTAAGGTCCCTTCCAACCCAAACCATTCCATGGTTCCATGAAATGTCACAGCACAGCGTTCATTTCAACCCTCTCATCTTCCTCGCTAATTTCTGCACGTGTTTGGTGTTTCACAGAGCCTCTCAGTCGGTTTTCATGGAGTTTTATTGCATCCCAGTTGCTTTTCAGCAGCCTCACATCATTTTTGTGAGGTTTTATGATGACCTCTTGTCCCCAGGCCATAAACACGGCGAGCTGGGGGCCCTCGGCCTCATCCAGTGCAGGATTTGTGCAGCTCTTGGAATTTTTTAGGATTTTGGAAGTGTGTATGGAGGTAACTTGGCCAGGACAACAAACATCCCATTCCAGAAGTAAATTGAGCCATCCTGGAAAACCCAGCTCTGCCCTCGGTGTGGGTGGGAGTTGGCACTTCTGGGTGGCTCCATCAGGAAAATGTATGGGAAAACTGAGGGGATTGAGCTGTGGAGACAGCCCAGGGAAGTGGTGGGACACTTCCCCATCCCTGGAATTGTCCAAAAACCTGGGGATGTGGCACTTGGGGGCCGTGGTTCGGTGCTGAGTGGATGGTCCAGCTCAATGTTCTTGGAGTGCTTTCCCAACTTTGACAATTCCATGATTCCATGAGCAAAGGCTGCTTTGCTCCAGAGGGAGGTTGGCCATGGGGGGTTTTTCCTGTCAGGAATTCCCTGGATGGGAGCCCTGTCCCTGCTCAATGCCCACCTGCAGCCCACAGGTGGCTTGGCCTGAGGAGTCATTCTTCACATGCTGGAATTTCATAACTTTTCTGTCACTCAGGAGCCTCAATCACCTTTTCTCAGCCTTAAAGCTGGCAATTTAACTTCTGGCAAGCTCAGGCTTGGAATATTTCAGCCCTGTAGGGGAAACCAAGGAACCCCAGGAGAGTGGAGGAGCCCAGACTGGGAGCACTGGGAGCACTGTTCGTGTCCATCTCCCTTCTAGGCTATGCCACATCCGTCCTCTGCCATGTGCATGTACAAGCTCTGGGAAAATTTCCATTGCTTTTCCAAAAGAGGGAGATTTCCACGCAGTTTCTCTCTCTTGAAGGCTTTGGGAGTTATTATTTTTTATGCATCGCTCCTTCTCTGATCTGAGAAAGTGTCTTCCAGGAAGGCAGCAGGGCGCAGTGAACTCTGCTGTGCTCCTGCATCCCTTTTACCAAGGAAATTGAATCCAGACTTTCCTACGTGAGAACATTTTGTGCTGTCAGTGGGAATGGTGGGGTTGTGTTGATGCTTTTCAGTGCGGGGAGTTCTGTGAAATTCAGCCTTGGACTTTATCTTTCTTACGCCGCTTCTGAAGTTGGGCTGTGGGAAAAGAACCACAGTTCACATATTTTGTGTTAGTCGTTACCCAGTGCCCGAGGTATTGAATAAAATAATATTAAATCACATTTTTCGGGGTTTTAAAATAACTTCTGCTGCACAGTGGGGATTTTACTTGTGCTGTTCAGTGCCCCACCACCCTCTGGGGGCAGAACCTTTCCTTGTTATCCATCCTAAACCCCCCTGACACAGCTTCAGCCATTCCCTTGGATGAAGTGGCACCCTGGCCCTGGCACTGGGGCAGTGTTTGTGTGTGTTTAAAGGGAATCCATCCTCTTAGGGTTTGGAATTCAGCTGTTGGTTGTGTCAGTGTAATGGTTTCCCACATTGCCACTGTTCAGTGCAGATCCACACCCCTGCCCTGATCCATTTATCGCTTATTTTAGTAAATTAATTTTTGTGCCTGCTCTTGTGAGTCTTCTCATCAGCTTGTTTTCCCTATGAATCCAAACCAGGTAAATGAATCCTGGCAAAACCCCTCCGATTTCCAGTTACTACAAACCATAAAACCCTGAGCATCACTGGTGTCTTTAATCTCCTGAAACTAAAGCTTCCACCCGAAATTCTCACCGCTTCCCGACCTAAAGCCGGGAGTGGAGTGTGGGGAAAAGGTTTAAGGTCCAGAGTTGTGCAGGGCTTGGTGCCAGGGCTGGAGGAACCTCTCACCTGTCCAGGCTAAACCTGGACCACGCAGGACCTTCCATCTTTGGGGGAATTCAGGTTTATTCTGTACCCGCTGCAGCAATTGCAATGGGCTTCAATATTTGCATCTTCCCCAATTCTGCTCCTTCTACTTTGGCTTTTTTTCCCCAAAAACTGGTGAGGCTGATGCAGTTGCCAGGTCACACTGGGAGGGTTGGCTGGAGTTGTTGGCTTTCTGGGAAAGCTCAGAGCTCGTTATCCTTTGGGAATAGCACAGCTACAGCCAGGAGCAATCCCTGTGCTCTCACCAGGGTGCCCAGGTAACCCAGGCTGTGCTCCTGCTTTGTTCTGGAGCTCAGGCTGCTTTCCAGTTTTTTTTTGGGAAGCACTCTGAGGCTGCTCTGGGTTTGCTGTGGATGAGTTGCTTGCCAGGCTCCGAGGAGGAGTCCAAGGAGTCCGAGAGGGAATCCCTTCTGCTGCCAGATGGAACACAGGGAGCTGCAGGCTGTGTTTGGTGGAGCTCGCGGCTCATCCTGATGCACGCTGACATTTTGATGTCAATGAAATTCCATCTTGTTTTTTCCCTCCCAAAAAAAAAAAAAGATGTAGCTGTACAAGAATCCTTAGGATGCCCAGGATGGAAGGTGTATTCGGATTTGGAATTCCAGTGTCTCTTTTTCTTCCTGTTTTCTACCCTTTCTCAGGGACCGTGCTGCTTTTGGTGGGGAGTGGAGCCAGGTTTTGTGCTGGAGGATGGAACCAGGTGTCTCCTTGGTTTAGAGCGTTGTTTTTGTTGGGTGCTGGTGCCTCTCAGCCTCTGCAAGGCAGATGTGTGAATTATTTTACCTGTCCGTGTGCTGCCTGTGGTGCCTATAAATTATAAATGGGTTGCTCAGATCCTACAGACCGCAGGGAAACTCAACTTTTTCAGTCCTACGAAATTCATCTGACCTCAAATGCATAAGGAAAAAAATCCATGGAAGTATATTTTCACTGGCAGACCACGTTTGCTTGTAACCAGTGTGACCGAGGAAGCCAATCCAGAAGTAACCGAGTCCCTCCCACTGTTCATTACATAACCATCTAATTAAAGGAATCAAACAGGGATGACTTTCAGGCTTGGAAAACTTCCCCACAGTCTGGGTCAAAAATACTTGCAAGACCACAGCCCAGAGCGCCCATGTTTTATTTATGCTGAGAAATGCTGTGTAAATGAAGAAGTTTATTTTCGGTGTCAGCCATTAGAGTCTCCTGCTGCTTCTGCAGCCGCTTCCTTGGGCACCAAGAAAATCCTTTAACTCCTCATTTTCCTTTGGAAAGAGAAGGGACTTAAACAGTGCTGCTCCCTTCCCTCCCTAGAAGGAGCTGGTGAATTCAGAGCTCTTCTCGTGGTTGCTTTGGGTGGAAAGTTGGGCTCTTTTCAGGCTTATTAATTCTTCCTCATGAGCATTCCCATGGATTTGGGGGTAAATCAGTGAATTTGGTCTCTTGCTCCAGAAGGAAGCGGTGAATTTCCCTGGGAATGGTTGGAATACTTCAGCCCCGATAATCAGAAGCATATGTAGATGGAGGTGGTGGTGGAGAGACGTGAAAGACATCTGAAGTACAAAACGTGGCAGCAAATAAAAATTCACGGTCCATTTTCAGCGTATCAAACGCAGGGTTGTTGCAGGAGCTGTAAAAACTTGGAATTCCCACAGGATTTGCACAGCGTGCTCAGAGCAGGAAAAGCCCCGCTCGAGCACAGAGTTAAGGTGGGTCAGGGCTGGAATTCCAGCGTGGATCAGTTCTGGATGTTCTCCCTGGGTGTGGGACTGTGGTGTCCCCTGTGCCCGTGTGGGAGGCAGCTGGGTACGGAGCAGGACGTGGAGAGCACCCGGCCTGTCCAACAGGCTCTGTCAGAATGGAGAGGGAAATGTGGGAAGCAGCGTTTAAACCCGGCTTGGAGGTGCTTCAGACCTGCAAGACTCAAAGGCAGATCTCTTCGGTGTGGTTGGGCTGGAAATGCACTTTTTTTTCCTCCAGAAAACACAGATTTTAGTGGTGCCGAATGTGAGGCTGTGAGTGTGGCACGGGATTTTCTCTTTTTTTTTTCTGGTGTGTTGTTGGCACAGGGGACAGTTTCCCTTCTCAGGGTCATGGAATCATCATGGAATTGTGGAATGGTTTGGCCTGGAAGGACCTTAAAGCTCATCTTGTGCCATGGGCAGGGACATCTTCCACTGTCCCAGGCTGCTCCAAGCCCCAGTGTCCAACCTGACCTTGGACACTTCCAGGGATCCAGGGGCAGCCACAGCTGCTCTGGGAATTCCAGCCCAGCCCCTCCCCACCCTCCCAGCCAGGAATTCCTTCCCAAGATCCCATCCATCCCTGCCCTCTGGCACTGGGAAGCCATTCCCTGGCTCCTGTCCCTCCATCCCTTGTCCCCAGTCCCTCTGCAGCTCTCCTGGAGCCCCTTGAGGCCCTGGAATGTGCTGGAAGCTCTCCCTGGAGCCTTCTCTTCTCCAGGTGAACATTCCCAGCTCTCCCAGCCTGGCTCCGGAGCAGAGGGGCTCCAGCCCTGGGAGCAGCTCCATGGATTCCTCTGGACTCTCTCCATATCCTTATGCTCATTAGTTCCCAGTGGATTTTCTGGGGAATTTTCCCTCCTTGGGTTCATCTTTTGCAGGGCAGCCAAGCAGATGCGTTCTTGAATCACTTGAACTTCAAGAAATGGCCAGGCTGCCATTTTGGGTAGAAGTTTGATAATTAAACATGGTTAGGACTGTATTGTCTGTTCTTATCATGTGCTGGTCTTGTTGAGTTAATGCCATGTGAGGACCAAGTCCTTGAGGTGATCCGTCGTAATTTTGGCCACCACCATAGAAAAGAGGTACAAAGGTGTTAGAGAGCATCCAAAGGAGGGACACAGGGATGAGGAGAGGGCTGGAGGGGCCGGAGGAGGAGCAGCTGAAGGGACTTGGTTTGTCCAGCCTGGAGGAGAGGAGGCTGAGGGGAGACTCATGGAGGGCTGCAGCTTCCTCAGGAGGGGCAGCTCTGATCTCTGCTCCCTGTGAGCAGTGGCAGGATCCAAGGGAATGGTATGAAACTGTGTCAAGGGAGGGTCAGACTGGATATTGGGGTGGATATCAGGAGAAGGTTTTTCCCCCAGAAGGGTGCTGGGCACTGCCCAGGCTCCCCAGGGAATGGGCACGGCCCCGAGGTTGCTCCAGGAGCTTTTGGACACCGCTCCCAGGGACAGAGTGGGATTGTTGAGGTGTCCTGGGCAGGGCCAGGAGTTGGATCCGTGATCCTGTGGATCCTTTCCAGCTGAGGATATTCCATGGTGTAGCCAAGGCTGGACAGAGCTCACCCCTGCTGGACACACGGTGATCCTTCACACCTCGGAGCCTCGTCGGGACGAGGCCGCGGCGGCTCTGTCAAACCTCTCTGTGTTACCCACTCCCATTCTCTTTTCCTGTGGTAGTCCTGGAGAACCACTAATCCTCTCTCTCTCTCCATAAAAGAGGATTAAAACTGGGAACATTTGCACCTTAAAGCAGCCAGCGAGGGCCACGCTCTGTCTTTTCCGGCCGTAATCCCGCCGGGCCGAGGGCTGCGCCTCTGGGCCGAGCCAGGAATGCTGTCAGCAAACAGCAGCCTCTGCTTATTGGGTTAGGAATTCTTAAAAGACCACTTTTGGCTGTTAATTAAAAAAGCTGAATTGCCTAAAGATGAGTAACTCGCTTCACGCTGTTAAAATGACTCCTGGGTTCTGCAGGCCTGAGGAAAATAGGTTAAAATTGAGATTTCTCTGGGGTTCTTTACATAAAATGAAAGAACGTGTAAGGTGACAAAGTATTACCTCAGAGAATGGCATTTATCATGTTCTGGTTCTTAAACTTGTGGCAGACCACGCATCCTGCCAAAAAGATTTTGGGGAAAAAGGTTCTGGCCCAGGTGCTGCTGGTGGATACTGGTTAGGGAGAGTCACCCCAAAGGCTTCCTGTGAAACCTGCAGAGCGTGGGGGCAAGCACGGGAATGCTAAATGAGAATTCCATCCAGTGGTTTACGGTTCTGTGGTGCAGTTTCACTTCCAGTTTTGGGTTACACTCGGCTGGCACCGGCTGGGATGTGGTGGATTGCCCTTCCCGTGGGTTTCCGAACCCTAAAATGTGCCCTTTTCTCCTTGGGATCTTCCTGGGGAGGGTTGATTCCGCTGGGATTTCTTGATGCCAAAGCTTGAGAAGAGCCTCCAGGAGGACTCAAGAATCCACCTCGTCCTGGTGTTCACCCCATGGCTTCCTGCTGGTGTTTGGTGCTAAATAAGTGAAATTAAGCTGCAAAAAGGACCCGTTGCAAATCGCGTTGTCCGTGATGTGTCCTATCACGTCACCCAAAGGCAGCTTTGAGCAGCGAGTAGGAGGTTTTACCCTAATAAATACGTGTGAAATCCTATTTGTTTCTTTTCCAGCCTTGCCACATGTGAAGTTTTTCCTGCAGGGGGATTTCTTTGCTCTTTGATGTGAGATTGTGACAAAGAGAGCGCGTTAATCGAAGGAATTTTGGTTTTGTTCGCTAGAATCCGTTTGATTTTAGGTCTTTTCGTGCTGAGACCGGGAGCATTGGGGTTTTTTTTTCCCCCCCATCCTAATTAAAAGGATCATTTTACTAATGCTATGCCACAGGAGGACGCTGTGGAACGAGAGCTGGGTCCTGTCGTTCCTCTTGGTGCTTGAGTCGCCTCATCTCTGCCAGCCACGTGAAATAAGATGTTCACTTCGATCTTGATAGCAGAGGAGTAAACTGGAGTGTCTTATCTTGCTTGGTGCCTGCTATCAGTTGTGCTGCTGACAGGAGTAAGTGTCTCCAGCCCTGGAAAGTCATTCCCATCCAAAACCTTGCTCAGCTTCCAGAGGGGCAGGTGCTTCACCAGGAAAAAAAAAAAACAAAACTGGTTTTTATCAAGTTGAGGAATAGGCCTCAAAATTCACCCCATGAACAAGGGAGGGTTTTTTTTTCTGTGGAAAACGGAATTTTAGTATTTAAATGTGCATTTTAAATGAGTCATGGTGATAAGTGAGATATTAATCAAGCTTATCCCCGTGAATGGTGTTGTGTCCTTATCAAACCCGCAGAGTTGATTCCCTCTAGGCACAGTTTTATACAGGAGCAGTATCAAATTCACCCTAAATACAAATTAATGAATAATATTTACCCAGTGAGAGATGCCAATGCAACGTGGAAATCACGGAAAGAGTTGCATCTCTGTGATTGGGAGCCTGCAATCACCTTCTAGGGACACCTGAACATCTTCTTTCTCCTGTCCCCATGGAGAAAAGACCAGGAGAAGGTCTGGGACTGGCTCAGTGGTGGTAGTGATGCCTCCTGCAGCCACCTAAAAACAGAGACCAGACAAGAGGAAGGGAATAAAGACAGGTATTTATTTGAAGGGCCTTCAAGGTACACCCTGGGGGAGCCAGAGGCTGCTTCCAAAAATTGGACCCCAAGATGGACCCCAGGTCACGAGTTCTTCACACTTTTATAGGTTTGGATCATTTGCATATCAGGGTTCATTCTCCAATTAAAGCCCCAGTTTAATGATGTAACTCCCCTCAGCTTGCCCCCCCTTAGAATCTTTGGTTTACACATTTTGGGCCTAAAAACAGCCTGGCTGTCCTTGAAGGCAAAGCCTGGAGAGGCTTTGTTATGTCTGCCCAGTAGGAGAGAGCAGGAATTCCAGGCTCCAAGGAACTTCAGAGTTACACTCTGAGCAGTACAGAATTTGAAAATAGAAAAGTTAAAACCTAAGGCATCATTAGCGCTGCTGAGTGATGGGAGAGGGGGCTTTTCCCTGGGCTTTCCCAAAAGCTGGTGCAGTTGGAATTGGCTGGCACGGACCTCCTGGCAGCTCTGATTTCTCCTGGAAGTGGTTTCTTAACCAGCATCTTCAGGAAATGCTGCGACCGAGCTCCGTGCCCTGGCTGGGAGGTGGATGAGATGTGGCTGCCAGGTGCCAGCTGGCCCAGACGGAGGAGAAACGGAGCCAGGACAATGCCAGGATTGGCCATTCCTCCTTTTTAAAGGTTGTCCTCTAATCCTCCCCTCAACTGGCAGCAGTTCCTCCAACTCAGACCATCTCAGGAACCACCAAAACTGGATCGTTTCTGGCCGTTCTCATCAGAGGGAAGACACAAATCTCTCAAGACTAACAAGATTTGATGGACACCAGTGATTTCAGTCATGGCTCCTGGTGAAAATCATGGAATATACCATCCCACATGAGGTTGGCCCTTTGTGGTTGTTGTAACCATCAAAATGTGACGTACCAGAAACCTGCAGATGACAAACTGGGATGTACCCACTCTCCTGAAAAGAGGGCCTTGTGCCAGAATGGAAGAAGCAGGACTGGACAATTTCAAAGGTATAATTCCACTCAAGCAGGATTTGATTTCATTAGTAAATGGCCAACGATTGATTTCTTGCTAAGATCAGTTTTCACTTACGAATTATCCCAGGCTGTCTCTGCAGGGAAATTGGAGTTCATCGAGAGGCGCAGCCGGAAGTTCGGAACAGCTTTTTAAATAACACATTGCTGTGCACTAAGTGCAGAGGAAGTGCTTTCTAATCTGATTGAATCCACTAAGTGTGACCCAGTTGACTGAAAAATCTCCTTCACATCACGTCAACTCAGATCATCAAAGGTGCTTTTGATCCCTCCCCGTCACGAGCTGCCAGTGGTGCCGATGGTGCTGTGGCAGGGAGGAGGAGGAGGAGCTGGTGCAGCTGCAAACAGTTGTTAGTTCTTAAAATTAATGGGGGCAACGTAGCCTTCCTTACCCTCCTGGGAGCGTCGAAGGAGCTCATCAGGAACGTGTGTGAAGTCCTGGGTGCCACCAGCAGCATCTTGGTGAGCTGGGAAGCTGCAAACTGCTCCAGCCTTGCTCCGTGGCCAAGGGATGGAGATGAAGCGGCATTCAGTGAGGAATCACCACGGCTCCCTCCAAACGGGGGGAAAAGTAAAAGCAAACAATGGCCAAAATCTGATTTAGAGGGTGATTTCCTACAGAGGTGCATGGAAGGGGTGGTGAGCACCTCGGAGAAGGAACACGTGTGGATCACAGGAGCAGATCATGGGAGCTCTCGCTGATGAACGCCCTGCAGCCGCCTCCCAGAACAGTGTGATGTTGTTTAATGCAAAGCAAACGACTTATTTATGGCAGAGGCTTGAATCCATTAAGGGCATATTAAACCCCAGATGCTTGTCAGCTTCAGAGAAGAGCGGAAGAAAAGGCAGGAGGCGTTGCAGGTTTTCTGGAAAACGCTCGGAGCAGGATTTCCCCGAAGTGAAACCGTGAGGAGCGGCACCAGCCTGAACAATGAACCAGATTTTCTCTTTCTTTTTTTGAGATTCCCGTGTAGTGGCAGACAAAATGCTCCGTGCTGAGTTCCTGCGTGGGGCAGGGTTGTCAGTAAGGAATTGGTGCTGACTGCGGCACAGAGATTGAACAGAAAATGGTTTGGGAAAGGAAAACCAGGAGTGTTTTCGTTCCTTTGAAAGAAACGAGGAAACAAACCAGAGGGATTATTCCTGAGAGTGGGTGTGGAGGATTGACCCTCTCAAATGAGTCCTTCAAATTACTTAATTTAAAAAAGCAAATCAAATTAAACCAAAATAAATTAGAAACCCCAGGAGCATCTGATGTCCCCTGAGCTGACTGAGCCACCGCAACGATGACTTGTCTTCTCCTTTCTCCATGGTTTTGCTGAGTACAAGGCACGATTTTGGGGACAATGATGTGATAAACCTTCCTCTTCAAGAGAAGGTTTCGGGCCACGAGGCTCCGCAGGTGTCCTGCTCCATGTGTTTGGGTGGATCCATCACCAGGTGATGGGTTTAGTGGTGACCTTGGCAAGGGGACAACAATTGGACTTGATGACCCTAGAGGGCTTTTCCAACCTAAACTCTTCCATGATTCCATCTTTTCAGGGGTTCAAAGCCTTTGGAGAAGGTCAGTGACCCAACCAGCCTGAAAGGAGAACAGGGACAGTCTTCTGACCTCGTTAATATGTCTGTTAAACTACCTGGGGACATTGATCACTTGTAAAGAGGATTCTGAGAGAGTTTTCAGAACGTGTTTTTCTTAATCCTCTCTTTTTCTCCAATTTCCAGCTCCTCGCAGAGAGGGCAGAGCTGCTGCTTGGGCTGGGGACATCCATCCTGTAAGGTTCATTGCTGGGCTGGGAGTTCCTTCTTGACAAAACCTTTGGTTAGGAAAGGCTGAGCACCCTGAGCAGGCTGTGTGAGAGCTGATCTCTCCATTTGCCATCAGGGATTTGCTAATTCCTGCATTTTGGTTGTGAAATGTCATATTCATTTTCATGTCGGTGCTGGTGCAGAATGCAGGGGAACTTTTCCCGTGTGGTTTTCCACCCAGAATGGCTCACTCTTGATATGAAAATACGGAGGCTGAGTTCTGGCAATCAGGATAATTAGCAAAGAAGAGAGTTCTGTCAGAAAGTCAACTTGATCCATCGATTTGAGCACAAGTTCCTTTTATTTGGTGTTTTGGATGCCATTGGTTGTTCCCACCCCGTTTCAGAATGGTCGAATCGTGGAATGGGTTGGGTTGGAAGGGACCTTAAAAACCATCCAGTGTTGCCCCCTGCTTTGGGACACCTTCCACTATCCCAGGGTGCTCCAAGCCCCAATGTCCAGCCTGGCCTTGGACACTTCCAGGAATCCAGGGGCAGCCACAGCTTCTCTGGGCAACAGGGCAGAATTTCTTCCTTATGTCTGATCTAAATCTTCCGTCTTTCCCATAAAACTTTACCCCTCCATTCCTCAAGGTCCCTTTCATGGTTGGATCCTAGGATGGATCCAACCACACATGGCTGGAGTGAGCTGTGCGTGCTCACGAGAGGACAGAGCAAGCAGGCCTCTCAAAATCTCCACCTAATTCATATTTTGCTTCCTTTCAAAATTATTTAAACCTCCAAAGAAGCGAGAGCCAGCCGTTCTTTTATTTATTGCTGATCTGAGCAGGGTTTCAAATTAATGAGGTGTTGGCTGAGTTGGTAAAAGTGGCCTCATGATTTAACATTCTGGAGGATGAATGCTCATCTCCAGGTTCAGCTGCTCTCAGAGTCTTGTCTCCTGCAGCATCTGAAGCAAAACCTCTTCAGTGGGATAAAGGTTGAAAATAACTCCAGGCCTGTCTGTGTAAGGGAGTTTTTCCATTGTGCTGCTTTTCCTCGTGGTTTTTTTCCAGTGTGGATTTTGTATTTTGGGCTCAGTTTTAGGCACCCGTTAACGTGGATGGTGGTGGCAGAGGACAGTGTCTGTGGGGTTTTTATGGGTTGGGTTATGACTTGTTACAATCACACCACAGAGACCTTCGTTTCAATCCACGTGGGTTTAAATTCAGTGCAGAATTTATGGGGGTTTACGACCAGTTCCTGTTGTTTTCTGGTGGTTTGAGTAGTGCAGCTCCGCTGTTTCCTCCTGCATCTGGTGTTCCTCCAGCGATGGTGACAACAGCCACCCATCAGGGCTGACAGGGCATCAAAGGAACCCCTGACACGCTCCTGAAGCAACTGCACTGTGTGATGAGAGGGACTTTATCCTCTCATTTTTTATAAGCACTTTAAAAAAACACTTCTGGCTGTCATCCAAGGCTTCTGGACTAAGCCACGACTACCAGGAAATGTCTCCGCAGGCACCGTCCTTTCCCTGCGCCCGAAACCGCTCTGGATTCGGGAGAAAAACAGGGATCAACGTTCCTTTTCTGGATTGATGAATGCTCATCTCTAAAGCTAATCAGGAACAGCTTTCCTTTCATCCCCTGTGCCCGGATCCCTGCTCAAATCCAAGCCCCACCCTTCGGATGCTTCACGGGGGCACTTCGCTGGGGTGGCAGCGGCGTCACCGGGTTGGTGCCACCTTCACCTGCCAGCCAAGGTGTGTTTGTGATGCCTCCTGCAGCCACCTAGAAACAGAGACTAGACAAGAGGAAGGGAATAAAGACAGGTATTTATTTGAAGGGCCTTCAAGGTACACCCTGGGGGAGCCAAAGGCTGCTTCCAAAAATTGGACCCCAAGATGGATCCCAGGTCACGAGTTCTTCACACTTTTATAGGTTTGGTTCATTTGCATATCAGGGTTAATTCTCCAATTAAAGCCCCAGTTTAATGATGTAACTCCCCTCAGCTTGCCCCCCTTAGAATCTTTGGTTTACACATTTTGGGCCTAAAAACAGCCTGGCTGTCCTTGAAGGCAAAGCCTGGAGAGGCTTTGTTCTGTCTGCCCAGTAGGAGAGAGCAGGAATTACAGGCTCCAAGGAACTTCAGAGTTACACTCTGAGCAGTACAGAATTTGAAAATAGAAAAGTTAAAACCTAAGGCATCATTTGCCCACAGAGCTTGTATCAGGAATCCTTTGGGAATAATCTGAATGTGAGAATGACTTGCCAAGGTTTCAGTGTTTGTGGCATTAGGTGTAGGTTGCTTTTGAGTGGAAGGTTTCCTCCCAGTGGCAATGGCATTGGAAGCATCCATTGTTTTGGGGTCTTGTGTGCTGGTGGACTGAAAGGTCACTGTGCTCCTTCAGTTATATTCTGAGCATATTTTTCCATGGATTTTTAAAATTTTGATAGAAATACCTAAAGTTGCGTTGCTCCAGTGAGAAAAGCAACAATTTCCCCTTCCAGGAAAAGCTCAGTGGCTTGGGAAATCCCTTAAGCTGGTCCATTAAGGATTTACTTGAAATTTTTTTTTTTCCCCACCCGTTTTTTCTCTGGTGATGGCAGAAGGAGTTTCTTGGAAGGAGCTCAGGGCTGATTACTCCTCCACCAGAAATTTTCACTTGGCTTCAGTGTAGAGCCTCAGTCCCTTCCTCACTGGCACTGTCTGAACTCCTGCTATTTTGGGTGGTTCTAATATTACAACCCAAGTTATAAACAGGGTTGGACAACAGCAACTTCGGACTCCAGCAGCTTCTTAGGGAGTGCTGGGAGTCTGAAGCTGGTTTGGCTTTTGCTGTAGCCTCAGTGGGTTTGTGACAGTCTGGACAACAACAATTCTGCTGTCCCTCAGGCTGGAATATTCCAACCCTTCCCCCAGCACTGCTGATCCCACCACTAAACCATGTCCCCTGTTAAATCCCTCCAGGGATGGGGAATCCAGCACTTCCCTCGGCAGCCTGTTCCACTGACAACCCTTTGGGAGAAGAAATGTTCCCTAATATCCCATCTAAACCTCTCCAGCACAACTTGAGCCCGTTTCCTCTTGTTCTGTGGCTTGGGAGAAGAGACCTGGCTTCAACCTCCTTTTTATTTGGTCAAAATAACCCTCTTGACAAAGTGGTTTGAGTTCCTGTGTCTCACTGACCCCTCCGTGGCATTCCATGATCTGGTGTCAGTCTGGAGCTGTAATTCCATGACTTTACTTACAAGGTCCGAATCTTTTTTGTTTATTTTCTTGTTCCCTGCAGCTGGTCACCTCTTTCTACTCTTTGCCCTGAGCAGGAACAGATTCCCTTTGGGGAATCTGAGGGTTGAGGTTCTAATTCTTCTATTTGAAAATATTTTAGGGATGTGCCATTTCTTTTCCACAAACGTACAGACTGAAAATATCCCTGTGCCTCCCGTCCTGGTCCTTCTGCACAGATTTCTGTTCCCAGTGTGTGGTCCAGGGCCCTGCTGACTGTGTAAGCTGCTACTTTGCTCAGTGCTTTACCACTGGATGCCTTAAATAAATCAGCTTTCTGTGATATTTGTTGCTTGGGTTGTGATGGTTTTGCCCTTTTCTGGATTCTGAGTCCAGTTCTGGGCCCCTCCTGACCAGAAAGACATTGAAGGGCTGGAGCATGTCCAGGGAAGGGAATGGAGCTGGGAAGGGGCTGGAGCCCCAGGAGAGGCTGAGGGAGCTGGGAAAGGGGCTGAGGCTGGAGAAAAGGAGGCTCAGGGGGGACCTTGTGGCTCTGCACAACTCCCTGACAGGAGGGGGCAGCCGGGGGGGGGCGGGCTCTGCTCGCAGGGAACAGGGACAGGAGGAGAGGGAACGGCCTCAGGGGAGGCTCAGGGTGGACAGCAGCAGGAATCTCTTCATGGAAAGGGAGCTCAGGCCTTGGAACTGCCCAGGGAGGTTGGAGGGCCCATCCTTGGAGGTGTCCCAGGAATTCCTGGAGGCGGCACTCAGAGCTCTGGGCTGGGGAGGGGGCACAGGTTGGAACTGATGGTCTCGAAGGTCTTTTCCATCCTAAATGATTCTGGGATTCTGTACTGACATCCTGAGCTACTGAAGTCAGAGGAGATTTTGGGCATCTTCCCCAAAAGCTGGAACTTGAAGTGGCAAAAACAAATCCCAGCTTTGACCCTTTAACGTGCAGGTGAGGGACACGGAATCTCAGGGCTGGGTGATCCTTGGGGACTTTCCTCCAGCACAGGTAACAGTGTGTGCCTGCCATGCCCTGTTTGGAAGCATGGATTTTTCCAAACTTCTTTAACTTCACCTCTCTCCCCTAACTCCTGGTGGAGTTATTTCCACACCGTAGCCATCCACCATCCCCCGGAGGGAGATGATCTCTACCCATTGATGCCTCCTGCAGCCACCTAGAAACAGAGACTAGACAAGAGGAAGGGAATAAAGACAGGTATTTATTTGAAGGGCCTTCAAGGTACACCCTGGGGGAGCCAAAGGCTGCTTCCAAAAAAATTGGACCCCAAGATGGACCCCAGGTCACGAGTTCTTCACACTTTTATAGGTTTGGACCATTTGCATATCAGGGTTAATTCTCCAATTAAAGCCCCAGTTTAATGATGTAACTCCCCTCAGCTTGCCCCCCCTTAGAATCTTTGGTTTACACATTTTGGGCCTAAAAACAGCCTGGCTGTCCTTGAAGGCAAAGCCTGGAGAGGCTTTGTTATGTCTGCCCAGTAGGAGAGAGCAGGAATTACAGGCTCCAAGGAACTTCAGAGTTACACTCTGAGCAGTACAGAATTTGAAAATAGAAAAGTTAAAACCTAAGGCATCACCATGGCGCTCACAGACCGTGCTTTTTGTCTCCTCTTGCCAGTGACTCTTGATGGAAGAACACGGAGTGAGCCAAGCAGAGCACATGGCTACCATCGAGGCCCACGCCGTGGCCCAGCAGGTGCAGCAGGTGCACGTGGCCACCTACACGGAGCACAGCATGCTGAGCGCCGACGAGGACTCGCCCTCCTCGCCCGAGGACACCTCCTACGACGACTCCGACATCCTCAACTCCACGGCTGCCGACGAGGTCACCGCTCACCTGGCAGCTGCAGGTAAAGCCCAAGGGGGTGGCCCATTCCTCCTGCTCCATCCCACCCATGGGATTGTCTCAAATTCCCCCTGGATTCTCCCTGAGCTCTGCTGGCTGCTTGAATCCCTCGTTTCTGTGTGGATCGCAGAGGTGTTGGGAGTTGCTGGTTTGGACGAAAGTTCCCTGCTAAATTGCTGCCTCAAATCGCAATGTTCAAATGCCAAATATGTCAAAGAGCAAAAATTATTTCAGGCCCCGTATAAACAACAGCAAAAATAACCCAGGAACGTGGCATGGCCTTGCTGAGGCAGGGAGAGCTCCTGTGTTAGGCATCTCCCAGGGAGATCCACAAAAGATCCTGGTATATCTGGGCTGGGAAAGTATTTCAGAGTCACAGATTCCTCCCAGTGGAGCCAAATGTCCTCCAGATTGGCCTTGTAGTGGGTCTCCATGAGCAGAAGAATGGAGGGATAAATAAGGACCAGCAGTCTGGCCTGGCTCTGTATCAGACTTTATCAGGTGAATGAAGCTCTTGATGTGCTGGGCCAAACCTGTGAAGTTCCACCACCCCCTGAGCATCCCATGCCCTTTGCTTATGAATTTTCCAGCCTCCCATCCTGCAGGATTTTTTCCTTCCCTTTCCCTTGTAGCACACAGGATTTTCAGGCCTGGGTGGTCTTCAGAAGGCTCCAGCAGGACACTGCTGGAAACTCTGGATTTTCAGTTTCCTTCCCATTAGAACAGGTCCTTAATCCCTCAGGAAAACCTCAGACTCCTGATGCTGTAGTTGAGGTGTCCAAGCAGGATTTGTAGAGCTGTACCTGCTCTTCTCTTCCCAGCCACCAGGATCTCCTCAGATCAATCAGTTATTCAAAGCCTTGGGGGTTTTTCAGCACATTTGGAAGATAAAATACAGAATTCTGTGATTGTAAGGAAAACTTTAGGCTGGGATATATGACTTTCACCCAGGACTGAGCTGGGATTTGCCAGCTTGGAGAATGGAGCCTTTCACTACACCTCCAGTGCTGGAGAGCAGAGCTCAGGGAGGAATTTGTGTCTGCTGGGGAGACCCTTGGCACCCATCCCTGCCTCGGGGTGGGGGCACAATGGCAACACCCTCCCTGGCCAGTTCCTGAGCTGCTGGTGCTGGCTGACCCTGTGTGGTTTGATTTGCAGGCCCTGTGGGGATGGCAGCAGCTGCTGCTGTGGCAACGGGGAAGAAAAGGAAGCGACCTCACGTGTTTGAGTCCAACCCCTCCATTCGGAAGAGGCAGCAGACTCGTTTGCTCAGGTGAGCACTCACCTGTCCCTGCCACCTCAGTGCCCTCCAGGCAGCCCTGGTGCCATGTGTGGTCACACCAAGCGCTGCCCAGAAGTCGCCCAGCTCAGGGATTTTTTGGGAGCATCTTCCTGGAAGCCAGGTGTGGGAGTTCAGCACAAATGTTGGTTTTTATCTTCACCTCTGGGAAGTTTTACCTCGAGTCCGAACAGATGAGAGACGCCTGCGGATGTTGTTTCAAGATGTTTATTTCTCCTTATCTCTAATTTGTTCTAAGCTCTGGCTGCACGACTGATGCCAGCCAAAACCAAGTGGGAACTGCCCAGTCTTGGGCCGTCCCTGTCCTTTTTGTGCCCTTTCCAAGGTCCAACCATTCTTCACAACGTATTTATTATTTACTCTTTTATACCAATTAATTTGCACCTATTCTAGACATGGAATTTCTACCTCTTTTTCATTCTACCAATCATTTTGTGCCACCACCACCAGAGAAGATGGAGGAGAAAGAGGAGAACAGGGCAACGCCCAAAATCCTCCATCTTAAACCCTTCATCCTCATATTAAAAATCCTAAAATCTACTTTTTAACCTTGTAAAATACTAAACCACTACTAATTTTCACACTCTCATGGTTTGCACTGATTCTTGCAATGTTGGTAACTTTTCCCATGGGCTAAGGTCAAAGACAGGGTTATTCTGAGCTTTTTACCAGGGTCTGGGACCCCCTTGCTGGGGCTTGTGACCACCCAGGACAGCCCGAGGCATTCCCTGAGCTCCCAGGGCAGCCAGAGGCGTGCCTTGGACTCCAACACTCAGGAGCTGTGGTTTAGTTTGCATTAAAGGGTTAAATTGCAGTTCTGCTCACCTCTGGAGTGATTTTGTGATCACCAGGACTGACGTGACTGTTCTGGTGGATCCACTGTTGTGTTTTAACCCCAGCTGGCCACCAGTAACAGATCCTGAGTGGCTTTAATAGAATCTGGAGCTCCATCCACATCCCAGCTCTGCTGTGCCATCAAGGATTTACCTACCTCGTGAAAAAAAGCCTTTTCTACAGGATCAAACACTTCTGGGAATAAATTCAGTGGGAGCACATCCAAACTTCCTTCACCACACACATTGAAGACTCACCCAGCCTTTAGAGCACAGTTTTAGCAAGAATAACCAAGGAGAGATCCCTGCCTGAGTTGGAACACTTTTTCTGGCTTTAGAAGCTTCCTGTGGAGACACCAGAGCTCCGTGGCCCTCCAGGTGCTGCATTCCAGGTGCTCTGAGGCTGTTTGCCCACCTGATGGCCTCCGAGCCACGCCAGAGCCCTTCCAGCCTGGAGACGCCCCCCTGCGATTCCATGCTCAGGAAACATTTGTAAATATTGGCTGCTGCTATTCCCTAGGTTTTGGAACAAAGCAATTTTTGCTTTTTTTTGTGCTGTTTGGGATCTCGTTGGGCGGTTGATGTTAAATTATTGGGCGGAGTTGCTGCTAAATAATAATCCTTGGGAATGAGTTCCCTGCCTTTTACAGCTCCATTCTGGTTTTCCCTCCTTTCCCCAACTCAACCCTGTTTATTGCAGTGTTTCTGAAGAACAAATTCTTTTCTCCCTTGAAATAGGAACAATATCTTTTTGAAGAAACTGCTCTGTGAAGGAATTACTTCTTCTCTCTTCATGCAACTACTTCATTTTCCTACATTAAGATAATGACAAAACATCTTTTTTTTTTCCCACTCTGATCAATTGAACACATGTTTGTGCTTGATTTTCGCACTATTGGGAATCGAGTGGGAAGTTCAGACTCCTGATTTTGGGATCTGTGTGTAGCTGGTGGTGCTGTTGGTGTGTCCTGCAAACAGCAGGTTCTGAAATGAGCAGGACAGGGACTGAGCTGTCCCCTCGTGGAGTGCTCAGGCTTTCTGAGGAAAACGCTAATTCCCTCTTGCTTTTGGAGTTTCTGCCACCGTTTCTTGACTCTTGCACTGCTTAAAAGGGAATGAGAGGCAGAAAATATCCAGTGGAACATTTTAATTCCAAAGGGAGTTGCTGATGGGGCAGGTGTTGGGACACCTGGGTTTCCTGTGCTGAGCTGCTGCAATATTTCCAGTTCTTGCCTATCCCGTGGCTTGAATTCCTACAGATCTGGTTGGAGCAGGACTTTGGTGCTGCAGAGCTGCACTGCTGTGATGTGGATGTAAAATAACCTCTGTCTGCAGGCCTCTTGTGATGAATCATTCAGCTGCTTCAACGAAACACAAGTTTTGTGTTGCTAAGACGGAGTGGATGTGCAGACTCTTGCTGCCCCAGCTTTGCTGCTCTGGTGATTTCTCTTCTTACATCAATGAGAAAAGGAGAGAGAGGAGAATAATTGACATTCGAGCTGCTGGGTGACTGCAGGGAGCACAGCAGGCCTGCGGGGAGGAGGAATAAACCCAATATCAGGCCAAGCTGAGCAGCTGGGGCTCCGTTTCTCAGCTGCTTGGTGCAGGGGCAGCGCTGAGAGAAGGGAGCTGGCAGTGAGAGGAGTTGTGTTTCTGCAGGGCTTTGAGCTGATTCCCTGTTTTGCCCATGTTTCAGGAAGCTCCGGGCCACGCTGGATGAGTACACCACCAGAGTGGGGCAGCAGGCCATCGTCCTGTGCATCTCACCCTCCAAACCCAACCCTGTCTTCAAAGTATTCGGCGCTGCGCCCTTGGAGAACGTGGTAGGTGTCCTTAGGAAAGGGAGGGAAGAACTTCCTCACCTTCTCTGCAGGTTTTGTTCTGCTCAGGGCAGCCTTGGAAGCCTGGTAGGGATCTGAAGGTTGTGTTTCAAAACCCTGGAAAACGGAGTTGAGGTTTTATGGAATGCAGTGGAATACAGGTTTTATGGAATACTCAATCAGTGGTGGATCTGATGGAGTCAGTGATCTCAGAGGTCGTTTGCAGCCTCAGTGATCCTGTGATTCCCTGACGTGAGGGCAGCACTGAGGTCCTCTCTTCTCTGCAAGAATGGCAGCCTGGCACATCTCACCAGGGGGGGAATATCCTGGATTAAAAATCAGAGGGAACAGGTAGAGATCATGGAATCCCAGAATTCCTGTGGTTGGAAAAGACTTCCAGGATCACCGAGTCCAAGCTGTGCCCGATCCCCACCTTGTCCCCAGCCCAGAGCCCTGAGTGCCACCTCCAGGAATTCCTGGGACACCTCCAGGGATGGGGACTCCAAACCTCCCTGGGCAGTTCCAAGGCCTGAGCACCCTTTCCATGGGGAAATTCCTGCTCATGTCCACCCTGAGCCTCCCCTGAGGCCGTTCCCTCTCCTCCTGTCCCTGTTCCCTGGGAGCAGCGCCCGACACCCCCGGCTGCCCCCTCCTGTCAGGGAGTTTTGGGGATCCACAAGGTCCCTCCTGAGCCTCCTTTTCTCCAGACTAAACAACCCCAAACAATGACATATTTGAGCTCAGCTCTGCTGTCAGCTCCTGCACCTTGTTGCAGACCCTCCCCACGACAAGCCCAGCTCCAGAACTTTTCCTTTCATCCCACAAACTCTTCCCTTGCCAGTGTTACTTCAGGTTTCATCAGCAGCTCTTCTGTGCGAGTCTGTGGGGCCATTGGGTATTTCCTGCCACCTGTGCCCCTGTTTGCTCCTCCTGCTCTGCAGCACCTTTGATGCCTTAGGTTTTAACTTCTCTATTTTTAAATTCTGTACTGCTGAGAGTGTAACTCTGAAGTTCCTTGGAGCCTGGAATTCCTGCTCTCTCGTACTGGGCAGACAGAACAAAGCCTCTCCAGGCTTTGCCTTCAAGGACAGCCAGGCTGTTTTTAGGCCCAAAATGTGTAAACCAAAGATTCTAAGGGGGGGCAAGCTGAGGGGAGTTACATCATTAAACTGGGGCTTTAATTGGAGAATGAACCCTGATATGCAAATGATCCAAACCTATAAAAGTGTGAAGAACTCGTGACCCGGGGTCCATCTTGGGGTCCAATTTTTGGAAGCAGCCTCTGGCTCCCCCAGGGTGTACCTTGAAGGCCCTTCAAATAAATACCTGTCTTTATTCCCTTCCTCTTGTCTAGTCTCTGTTTCTAGGTGCCTGCAGGAGGCATCACCTTGGGGAAGGTGCCTGAGCCTCCATCCTGCTCCTCTCCTGGTGCTCCTCACCTTGTTTACCTGAGCCTAACAACTCCCCACAGGTACGCAAGTACAAGAGCACCATCCTGGAGGACCTGGAGTCGGCGCTGGCCGAACACGCTCCGGCCCCTCAGGAGGTCAACTCAGAGCTGCCACCCCTGACCATCGATGGCATCCCCGTCTCCGTGGACAAGATGACCCAGGTGAGCGGCCACCCGTGGCAGATCCAGGGCAAGAGAGGGATATTTGGCATCTTGCAGGCTCATCCTGCTGTTTTGTGTGGCTGCATCTCCAGGGGATGGCTCCCATCTCCTCTTTCCCCCGGGGCTGTAAGAGCTCAGCTCGTGGTTGGATGTGGAGCTTTGTTAGTGGGGCTTATTTTCTCCGTGAAGAAGAAATGCTGGTTGTGGGAGTTCAGCTCTCGGCACAAATGTTGGTTTTTATCTTCACCTCTGGGAAGTTTTACCTCGAGTCCAAACAGATGAGAGACGCCTGCAGATGTTGTTTCAAGATGTTTATTTCTCCTTATCTCTAATTTGTTCTAAGCTCTGGCTGCACGTCTGATGCCAGCCAAAACCAAGTGGGAACTGCCCAGTCTTGGGCTGTCCCTGTCCTTTTTGTGCCCTTTCCAAGGTCCAACCATTCTTCACAACGTATTTATTATTTACTCTTTTATACCAATTAATTTGCACCTATTCTAGACATGGAATTTCTACCTCTTTTTCATTCTACCAATCATCTTATGCCACAACTACTAGAGAACATGGAGGTGAAGAAGAACAGGGCAATGCCCAAAATCCTCCATCTTAAACCCTTCATCCTCATATTAAAAATCCTAAAATCTACTTTTTAACCTTGTAAAATACTAAACCACTACTAATTTTTACACTCTTGTGATTTGCACTGATTCTTGCAATGTTGGTAACTTTTCCCATGGGCTAAGGTCAAAGACAGGGTTATTCTGAGCTTTTTACCAGGGTCTGGGACCCCCTTGCTGGGGCTTGTGACCACCCAGGACAGCCCGAGGCATTCCCTGAGCTCCCACAGCAGCCAGAGGCGTGCCTTGGACTCCAGCAGCTGGTGAGGAGAGCTCAGGCTGCTGGGAGCATTCCCCATGGAGCTGCTTTTGGCACCTCCCAGAAAGTGGGAGCAGAGGAAATGTTTGTTCCGTGCTCTGTCACAATCTTTAGGCCCCAAAGGTCACTTGGGGACACCTTTCTGTGTCCTGTAGTTCATTCCCTCCTCTGTTTCCTGCTGTGGACTGGAGCAGAGGGGAGTTTGGCACAGGTTTAACCCCAGATTAGACCCTGAGTGAGATATTTCTGTTGGAGACAGGGAATTATCTGCTCTGGGCATGTGGGAGATTCCCTTCCTCTGCGGGTCCAGCCTCTTGCTGACCTCAGTGCTAGGACGAAGTGGAGGAAACTCCCCAGGGAAGCTTCATCTGGAAGGAAATCTCCTTCCCCAGGGATGCAGGACCTGAATTGAGGCAGGTGTGTCCTGCAGCAGGCTCTGGGCACACCCTGAGGCACCACAACGAATTTTAAACGCTGAAAGGCAATTTCTTCTGAGGGAATAGCGAGATGCAAAGGGCAGCAAAAACCCAAAAAAGGGCAAAGATGTGCAGATTTTTCTGTGCTCTGCAGAGGGCACACCCTGCTCAAAACAACCATTTCCATTTCTTAGTGGGATCAGACAAGCTCACACTGATAATAAAATTTTCTGAAGTTCACTCAGCTTTGGCTGGTACAGATCATTCTCCCAATCCCTGACAAATAAAGGCAAAACTCATTCCTTGGATTTTTAAACTACTGGGAAAGGTGGCACCTGCAGGAGCTGCTCACTGGCAGCTTTTGCTGTGAACCAGGAACAGTTTCCCATGGAAATGTTTTTCTCCTCCTTGTCCTGCTCAGCCAGCCCAAAGTGCTGATGTAGAACCTCTTATTTCAAATCCCCTCCTGCTGCTTTATGGTGAAACAAGGCTCTTTTTAGGAATGGCCCTCATCCTTGTAGCACAGTGAGGTAGCTCAGAAGAGCTTTGTGGGAAGGTTTCTCCTGAGCTGTGCACAGAGGTGCCATCATTTTTTGTGGGAATCTTGACCCCCAGAGCTTCCAGTATAATTATTTGTATGTGCTAGCAAAAAAATGAGCTTTTTTTGCAGCTAAGTTGCACAAAACCCTATGGAAAACTGGAATAAAAATAAATATAAATATAATTAGGATGGCAGGGACTGGAAAAATGAGGCCTCTGCTTTCAGCAGGTGCCAGCAGGTGGGTGTAGAAGTGTCATCAGTGAGGAGGTGAAAATAACTCTCCTTTTAATTGCTCTGCTTCCCCAGTGGTCTGGAGGGAAATAAAGCCTCTACTTGCTTGGGCAAAGATGTTTCTCTGACCTTGGGAATGGAGAGTGTCACCCACCTGGGCTGGGCAGGAAAACCCTGTGTGTTGCAGTGGGATTTTCACCCTGCAGCCTTCACAGAGGGGAATCTCGGTGCTTTCTGGACTTTGGTGACAGCTGAGTTTGACCCTAAACTTGTTCTCAGTTGCTCTGTGATGAGATTGAGGAGTAAAATTGGGTAATCTGAGCTTAATCAAGCTGAGGTCAGTGCTTCACTCAGCTCTCACTGTTTTCTGAACGGGTGATTTGTCCTTTAATCTGACTTTTTTTTAAACTTCATATGCCCCCATGATTATAACCTGCTTGTAGGAGCTGATAAAAGTTATTCTGAGCCTCTCAAAAATCACTGTGGTGCCCGTTCACCTCCTGGCAGCTGCATTCCTGCTGTCCCAGCTGGCCCTTGGCACGTGGCAGAGGGAGAATCCTTGTTGGAATCAGCTCCCATGCAGCTGAGCAATAACCTGGGTGATTTTCCAGCACTGGGAAGTGCAGCAGGGATGGATTCAGGGAGGAGTGCTCACTTCCAGCTCCCCTGCACTTGCTGGTTTTCCCTCTTCCAGGTGCAGCTGAGGTCCTGCATGGACTCAACTTTGCTTTTCCCAGAGATGCTGAGGCTGAGCTGTGAGGATGTGTAGAAAATTCCCAGCCACAGGTTTTGCTCCATTCTAGAAACCACTTTCCTTGTTGTTTCCAGCACTGGAGAGCAGTTGGAATTCAGCTGGCTGTGCTTTTGGGCCACTGCATTTGGGATTGGGGTTAACCCAGGTTACCATTAACACTTGACCCTAAAGTGAAAACACTCAGCCTGTGTCAAAGGGTGGCAAAGAAACATTTCTCACAGTTTCTCCCAAACCCTCCATCCTGGCCATTATCTGAGCCCTTCCCAGGCTGCCAAGGGCACAAACTAGAACGTGCCACTGGGCTTTTTTCCAGCAGATGTTTGATTTTTGGGTGGCTCCTGCAGGTGAATGTTCTCACCTGTGCCCTGAGGGACGTGGGGGATGTTACCTGTGCCAGAGCCCTGGCCTCGTTAGGGCACTAATTAGCCAAGTCCTCTCTCCTGACAGTGCTGCTGATTGTGTCCCCCGTGGATTAAAGACAAACCCTCCTTAACGAGTACCTTGAGTAGCTTGAGCCCTGAACTCCCATGGACCAATAATTAATCCAGCTGGAAACAAGGAGCCTGTTGCTGATGGCAGTGCAGGGAAGGAGCTTTTAACTGTTTTTGCACCAGGCAACTCCAAAAAAACCCCTGCTGTTACCAGGTTTGTTTGAATAAATGGGGCTTCATCAGGGTGACACGAGGGTCTGCAATGGAAGGTGGATCGTTGACAGGCTGGGAAAAAGGTGCCTTAGTGCATATTCCATATATAACATGGAAAAGGCAGCAGGAAATGAGTTCATGGACAGCTTGGAGCCAATGGATGCAGCATCCAGACTCTGTCCAGAGAAGGGAACGGAGCTGGGAAGGGGCTGGAGAACCAGGAGAGGCTGAGGGAGCTGGGAAAGGGGCTGAGGCTGGAGAAAAGGAGGCTCAGGGGGGACCTTGTGGCTCTGCACAACTCCCTGACAGGAGGGGGCAGCCGGGGGGGGGTCGGGCTCTGCTCGCAGGGAACAGGGACAGGAGGAGAGGGAACGGCCTCAGGGGAGGCTCAGGGGGGACATGAGCAGGAATTTCTTCATGGAAAGGGGGCTCAGACCTTGGAACAGATGCCCAGGCCAGGGGTGGAATCCCCATCCCTGTTGGGATTTCAAATCCCTGTGGATGTGGCACTTGGGGACATGGGCAGTGGTGGCCTTGGCAGTGCTGGGAATGGTTGGACTTAAAGGTCTTTTCCATCCAAAACAATTCTGTGATTCTCTGAAATAATTTACTCTCAAAGTTCTGAATGGGTGCAGGGAGCTGCTCCTAAAGGCAGTTTTTAAGCTCAGAGTTAACGTGGTTTCTAAATTAATGTGATTTCCTCTGACACAAGGTGAGCTCTGCTCTTCCTGCTCTGCTCTGCAGCTGACCCAGCCTTTTCCTGGTGCTCCAAGGAGCCCCTGGTACAGAACCAATCTTGTCATAAAACCCTGTGTGAGTTCTGTATTTATTTTGGCAGGACAGGACTGGAGAAGTGTGAGATTGTGGGTTCCACATTCGAGCAGTCACTGAAGCTCCATCCCTCTGTAAAAGATACCTCAGCTCATGCCTGAGTTCCTGCCACTGTAGGGACATGGAGTGTGGGGTTTTTAAAAGGTTATTGTGATTTCTTTCTTTCTTTTTTCCATTTCAGCTTGGCTTGCTCTCTTCATAGCAGCTTTTGAACCACAAAGTCAATATAAATGTTTGTGCCTTTGGTGTTGTAATTTTGTTTCAGCTGATTTCATTTTGTCTCTGCTCTTCCACCTGCTGCCAAGCTGAGCCTTGGGAGAAGATGACAAAGGATTGTCCACCTTCCTTGGGCACTCGGGCCTCTTCCAGTCGATGGCTCCAACAGGATGGAAATTGAACACGATAATTCTGCACAACCTGAGACGTGAATTCCCAAACACCTCTCAACCTTCTCTTTGTTCCAGGCACAGCTGAGAGCCTTCATCCCCGAGATGCTGAAGTATTCCACGGGTCGTGGGAAGCCAGGCTGGGGCAAGGAGAGCTGCAAGCCCATCTGGTGGCCCGAGGACATTCCGTGGGCCAACGTCCGCAGCGACGTCCGCACGGAGGAGCAGAAGCAGCGGGTGGGTGCCTCCTCTTGCTGCCTCCAAATGGAGCACAGGGGCCTGCAGGCTGCTTTTTGGGAGTGGTTTTTCCCTTGAGGGACAAAAGGAAGAGTCTGTGTCCTGGCCTCGTGAAGGAGGGGAGGGATTCTGTCCCCTCCTGAGCAGCAGGGAGCTTTGTGCTTGAAGGAATGAGTTGTGGATGTGCAGTGGAGGAAAAATGAGAGAAGTGGGTGGGAAATCTCGGGTAAAGTTTCTACCAGCCTGTCACAGAGATAATCAGAGGAAAGCACCGTGGTGTGGAGGCAGCAGGACCTTTGCAGGGTTCAGGACTGGTTGGGTGGGGAGACTGGAAACGGGGCTGTGGCAAAGCATTTTGGTGCTTTCCCAAATCACCGTGGTTTTCTGCTTGGAGTCACAGATTGCTTTGGGTTGGAAGGGCCCTTTTAAAGGTCATCTCCTCCCTGCAGCGAGCAGGAACATCTTCACTGCCTCAGGTGGCTCTCCAGGGTGAGTTCCTTGGGGACAGGAGAGGATGAGCAGAGATGAAATACTGGGGTCGTTCGTTGGCGAATTGCTGCACCGATAAATCCCAGTAAAGACAAACGTGTACCTCCAAATCCCAGCACTGTACTGGTTCAGAGAACTCTCCTGGACTGACTGTGCCCTCTTCCCTTGTGCTGGAAGGTGTCCTGGACCCAGGCCCTGCGGACCATCGTGAAGAACTGCTACAAGCAGCACGGGCGCGAGGACCTGCTCTACGCCTTCGAGGACCAGCAGACCCCACAGACCACCACCACGCACAGCATCGCCCACCTGGTGCCCTCCCAGACCGTGGTACAAACCTTCAGCAACCCCGATGGCACCGTGTCCCTCATCCAGGTGAGAGGAACCCCCTGGATTTTCCATTTCCAGGCTGCCTCAAGGAGGTGGTTTAAGGAGACTCCTTTCAGGAGCTGAACGCGTCCTTCAGGAATTTTGTGTTTATCGTGGCTCACCCCACAATGCTCCCACACAAAGATTCATCCTCATCTTCCCCCTTCCCAACTCCCAGCCTTTGTTCTCCAGTGTGAGGATTTCTGCAATGTGGTCAAGAAATTCAGGGGTTTGACCTGAATTTAATGAGCTCACTTACAACAAATCCATTTCCTGGAGTCACCCACACAAGGCCTGAGGTGGCCATGGGAGGAGAGGTGGTGGAAGTGCCTTCCTTTCATGGCATGAAATGTAATTTAATCAGCAGATCAGGTATTTCTGTGCCCCAGGTCATCATAATATACCTGAAGTGTAATATATTTATTACAAACACCAAATACATATTAGTCCTCATGGAATAAGGATTCCTCTCACCCTGTTTTTGGCTCGGTGCTGCTGCTGTTTTCCCTGTGTTCCCTGTGTGGGAAGGCAGATTCTGGCAGCTTGGGATGCCAAAAAAAATGAGGTTTTCTCTTAAAACTTCCCACAAACTCCTTGTGGGAGTGGGATTTGAATCTCAGTTCCCTCTGTGCCTCCAAGCCACCACTGGTGGTGGTTCCTAACCAGGCCCAGCACTTTGTCCCTCTTGAGCATCACGTTTTTGGTGAAGTCTCAGACATAATGAAGATAAAAAAGTGGGTGTATGAGTAGGGGTTTTTTTTCCCCAAATGAAGCTTTTCAGTGGCTGTTACAGTCTTCTGTTCCCCCCCAAGGCCCAGCAGACTTGCCAGGCTGGTTCTCTTTGCTCACCTGTCCATACATTTTCCCTTTCACTGGTGTCCTTTCAGCTGCTGGACACCTGAGATCCCACTGACTCCCTGGCATTTATATTTAATTCTCCTTCAAGACAAAGCTGCCCATCTCCCTGCCTTTGTCCTTTCCCAGCTGTTAAACGGGGAAAAGGTGATTTCCAAAGGGGTATTGAGGATGAGCTAATGTTTGCCAGGTGCCTGGAGGTGAGAGCCAGGGAATGGGAAGCAAGGAGGGTGTGCAGGGAATTCCGAGTGATGCCTTAGGTTTTAACTTTTCTATTTTCAAATCCTGTACTGCTCAGAGTGTAACTCTGAAGTTCCTTGGAGCCTGGAATTCCTGCTCTCTCCTACTGGGCAGACATAACAAAGCCTCTCCAGGCTTTGCCTTCAAGGACAGCCAGGCTGTTTTTAGGCCCAAAATGTGGAAACCAAAGATTCTAAGGGGGGGCAAGCTGAGGGGAGTTACATCGTTAAACTGGGGCTTTAATTGGAGAATGAACCCTGATATGCAAATGATCCAAACCTATAAAAGTGTGAAGAACTCATGACCTGGGGTCCATCTTGGGTTCCAATTTTTTTGGAAGCAGCCTCTGGCTCCCCCAGGGTGTACCTTGAAGGCCCTTCAAATAAATACCTGTCTTTATTCCCTTCCTCTTGTCTAGTCTCTGTTTCTAGGTGCCTGCAGGAGGCATCACGAGCTGGCTGGGTTTTAAGTGACTCCCACCTCGTGAGAGAAGGGAGTTGACTCCTCTGTGCTCCCACAGCTGCTCTTCCTGAGCCTGGGGGAGAATGGTGAGGCCTTCATGGACATGGGGACAGCATGAGGGATGTGCAAAACTTGCTTCCAGCCTGGAAGCTGCCATGGATTAACACAATTCCAGCTTGGGATTCCCTCCCCCAGCCCTTTGCCACAGCTCTGTGTTTTCTGTGAGCTCTGCAATTGCAAGAAGTCACAGAATCATGGAATGTGAAGGGGTTGGAATTACCTTAAAGATCCTCTCATTGCCATGGGCAGGGACACCTTCCACCATCCCAGGCTGCTCCAAGCCTTGTCCAGCCTGACCTTGGACACTTCCAGGAATGGTGATGCCATGATGCTTTTTTGCTTTTTATATAGACCCCCTCTCTAGACTCTTTTGTATAACTTTTATGTATTCTTAAGGGCCTTTTAGCCCATATACTTCTAATTGTTCAGGTTTGATAACCAGCATAGGCCCAGTATTCTGTTAAACCAGGAGACCAAACATCTCAGAAGCCTCAGACACCAAGGCCTTCTCTGGAACACATTTTGTAAACTAAGATTGGCCTGTCCAGGGGGGGAAAAGTTCCTCAGAGAGGGGGGTTCACTCAGCCTCTCACTGGGGAATCTTTGATAGAGATGCTAATTGGAAAAGCCTAGAATTTTATACCCAAACCATTGTGGGTGTGCATTTTGGGTGTGCCCATGGGGGTGCATTTTGGTGTGCATTTGGATGTGCATTCCAGCGTGCTCCACCTGGACAGAGTGCACCAAGGATCCTTCAAATAAATACCAAGCTAAAATCCCTTTTTCCCCTCTAACCGTGTTGGGCTCTTGATTTTAAGACCAAGAAAAGGCATCAATGGGACATCCACAATCTCCCTATTCCATCATCACCGCCCTCCCAGTAAATTCCTTTCTTCTTTTTTTAATCTGAGAGCACGTGAGAGCCCCTCTGCCTGAGGGATGTGGACATTTCCTGCACTAACAGATGCATCCTTCTCTTCTCCTCCACAGGTTGGCACTGGTGCCACAGTGGCCACGCTGGCCGACGCCTCTGAGCTGCCCACCACAGTCACCGTGGCACAAGTCAATTATTCTGCAGTGGCTGATGGAGAGGTGAGGAGCTGCCTCAGCTTCATGGGGCTCCTGGATGGCCTGGCTGAGCTCCCAGAAATATCTCAGTGGTCCCAGCAAACACCCAGCCTGCAGATTTAAGGGGTGACACAGAACAGGAGGTTGTTGTTTTATGTAGAAGGTGTTGAATTGTTGTTGTTTCGACTCAGGACTCGACAAACACAGTTATAGTGGGAGCTTTAGGTCTGGATTTCATACTTTTTTTTCTTTATACCTCCCATAGATTATTTATTTTGTATTTTTTTTGGCATTTCCATGCCTAAATCTGAACGCTGAAACTTGCAAACATTTATTTTCCCCCTTTTTTTTTCTTTTTAACCAAATAATACATAAAAAATACTACCGTTTTTTCTGTGTATTTAAGAAACACTGCCTTAAAGTTATAAAGATTTTTTTTTTTGCCCTCTTGGCTTCAAAGCCCACCTTTAAATGAGGCTGCAGGTCCCTTTCTGTCCCTTTTCCTGCCCAGCCTGCTCTGCCTGGCTGGGGTGTCACGGCGAGAGGTGGCAGCACAGAACAGCTTTGCTGGCCACAGGCTCTGTTCCCATCTCACACCCTGAATGAAACAGCCTGGAATGGCCTTGAAATACTTTGCAGCTGCTTTGAGGGCTTTCAAGAGCCAGTTTTATCTCCTGAGAGCTGAAGGAAATCTTTCAAAGACACAAATAAGGCCAGGCTGGAGCAACCTGGGTTAGTGGAAGGTGTCCCTGCCCTTGGATCTGGATGGGTTTAAGGTCCTTTTACTCCCTTTCAGCTGTAGAATCTCAGCAGCTCAACCTTTGTGGAGCAGGGCCTGGGCAGTCCCAGCTTCTTTTCCTTCTTTCCTTCCTCCATCCCTGCTCTGGAACACCTTGGGGACCTTTGTGTGTCACTGAGGTCTCCCTTCCCACCCACAGTTTCAGGTTCTCCTTCCCTCCCTCTCCATCCTGTTTTGGGATTAACCTTCACCCAAAGGCAGCAAAATTTTACCTCGAGCCAGCTCTGCTTTTATGGACTTTTTATCCTTCTCCATCCCAACAAATTGAGATGTTTTTTTCATCACCTTCTACAGCATTTTTTGTCTCAGCAGTTGGTGAGTGCCCTAAAATGTTTATGGGGATGAGAACAGGGAGGGAGATCTTCATCTTGCAAAGCAGCCTGTAGGATTTGTCAGCAGATCCTCCAATTTTTTGCTCCAAAGCATGTTTTTAGTTCTCATCCTGGTGGATTTTGTGGCCATACTCTGATTATTTCACGAGCTGTGAAGTTCCAGATGAAAATATGGGGAAAAAAAAACCAACTGAGTGAACTTTAGGTAACATGAAAATTATCTATGGGAAGGTCTGGAGCTAGGGAATTTTAAATACCTTGGGATACACGAACACTTCCAACCATCATCCTCTTTTATGAAGGAACATGGCTCAATCCCATCCGAGGTCACAGGTTCTGTCCAAATAAATCCTGGATGGGAACATGGCCAATCCCCAAAATGTCAGTGGCTGGGTGCAAATAGAAACAGGGAGGAAAACACAGCCCTTTTCCCTGAGGGATGTGATCCCTGCTGGGCTCCAGCACTGCAGAAACACAGAATTCCAGAAGAGTTGGGGTTGGAAGGGACCTTTGGAGATCATCCAGTCCAAGGCGGGGTCACCCAGAGCAGGTGACACAGGGACACATCCAGGAGGGTTTGGGATGTCTCCAGACTCCACAGCCTCCCTGGGTCAGCTTTTCCAGAGCTCTGCCACCCTCCATGGAAGGAATTCCTCCTCATGATGAGGTGGAACTTGCTGTGTTTTAATTTATGACCATTAAACACAGCTAATTAACGAGCAGCCCAGGCTGGCAGGCAGCGATCTGGGCACAACAACAACAACAACACTGCCCTGGCTTGTTGAGGATTTGGCTGGACAAGAGGCATTTGTGGGGTTTTGAGGACTTTGATGGATCTTTTTGTAATATGAACCTCATGGCTGATGGAGAGTTGTGGTGCCACATCCTCAGGTGGATCCCAACCTCCCTTTTTCCGGACACTCGCAGGACCGCGCCGAAACCTCTTGGAACGATCCATCCATCTCTTTTTTGGGAGGCAGCCACCTTTTGGTGGGATGATGCCTGATCCTCCAGCCTTTCCCTGTGTTCCCCTCTCAGGTGGAGCAGAACTGGGCGACGCTACAGGGTGGGGAGATGACCATCCAGACAACGCAGGCGTCGGAGGCCACGCAGGCGGTGGCTTCGTTAGCGGAGGCGGCGGTGGCAGCGTCACAGGAGATGCAGCAGGGAGCCACTGTCACCATGGCACTGAACAGGTACCTGGAGAGGGGACAGCTGGGCCTGGCAGCTCCTTCCTGGGTTTCCTTCTAAAGGTCTAGAGTCCACTCTGTGCCCTCTGGAGAGAGGCTTTTGCTTAGAGAATCCCCGTGGAGGGCGGTGTGTGCAGGGCACTTCTGGTTCCTGCTCTGTTCAGAATCTGAGTTTCCTCCTCAGGACACTGTTTCTGGGGGGTTTTTTTTTCACCAGTTTTTCTGAAGTAGAAGCTGAAGGAGCTGCAGGGCTGGAAGGAGCTCTGTCAGGGTTTTGGCTGCACTCACATCTGAGGTGTAGCTCCACAGCTCCATCCAGCAGGACAAAATATTTTTGCTCAGCTCTACTGAACTGCTTTGACTTGTCCTGCTGTTCCTAAAACCTGGAAATGGCTGTGGCACTCCCTGAGGGAGCAGAGGCACCTTAGGAAATCACAGCACTGCAGTGAAGGAGCTTTCCCACTGCTGAGGTGTGGGCAAGAATTTTCCTCATCCGAGCCAGGATCCTGCTTTAGAGGCTGTTGGCTGAGCAGCTGGGGATAGGACAAGGCACAGGACCACCCTGCTGCTGGCTGGAATAAAGCTCCAAGACCTTGTTCCATCCAGGAATTGCTGAAGGAATCACTTTGATCCCAGTTTGCTCCCAAATCTCTGTTGGGATTGAATCCCAAGCACACCTAGAACTGTTTCTGCTCTTTGTGGTCAGATATTTCTTGTCTGCTACATGAGATCAGTCAAATAGGGGTTTTTTTAACTAATAGTTTCCCTGTAAAATTCCCTTTTAGAAGGAAATGATCTTTTCAGGGCACTGGAGTTACAGGAAAAAGCCCCATCTCCCCACATCCAACCTGCAGGATTTTATCCTGCACCTTTCCAGAATTCCAGATTTTTTTACATGGGGTGGTTTATTTTTTAGAAGTGGGAAGTCTGGGCATGGAATTACCCCTGATCCCAGTTTTTCTGAGCTGCCCTTGGCCTTCCTGCAGGGAAAATGCCTTCCCAGAGCTGCAGGCTCAGGAGAAGGGTGTGCCAAGGGGAGTAGGGAAGCCAGACAAGAAAATATTCTGGTTCTCTAAGAGTGTTTCAGAGCTGCTCTGAGACACAGAGGGACTGTTTAGAATTGAAAATCCACCCTGAGTGGATGCAGTGGGAAAATGTTTGGCATCTAAACAGGAAATGAGGGAAGTGAAGGAAAATATGGGGAAATTGGTAATAAAAATATGGGGAATATTGGAAAATATTAGAGTCAATTTGTCGAGCAGAGAATGAGCAGAGGAAGAGCATCCATGGGGAAGCCAAAGGAAATCCCTGCTTTTTTTTTTTGCTTCAATAATTGGTAGGAAATTTGACTTTGGGAATGTTTTAGCACTGCTGAGCAGATACTGTCAAAAGAATAAATTGAATATTAGGAATGATAGGAAAAGGCATAAAGGACAAGCCAGGATTGGGCCTCTGGAATAACTGATGGTGCATTCACATCTTGAACAGTGTGGGAAGTGCTCACCACTCAAACAGAAAAGGGCTGGGAAGGAAAAGAGTGATCAAAACCCAGGAATGATCCATCCCACACTGGGCTGGGGATCTTCAGCTTGGGAAGGAGATCACTGGAAATGTATGAAATCGTGAGGAAAACAAGAAAGGAAAGGTTTTATCTTCTGTTTCTCACAATATCAGACTAAAGGGCCACCCAGCCAGGAGTTTTCGAAGCACAATAATGCAATTTTTTTCTTCTAATTGCATGTGGAACTCTTTGCTCCAGGATGCTGGGGGAAGCAAAAGGTGTAGACTGGTTTCAAAGGGGATTAGAGACAAATCAGAGCTGCTGTCTTCTATGCAGTCTCTGGGAAGCTGGGAGGGTGTAGGAAGGGAAGGATTGTGCACAGCCCTTCCTAAATATCTGGGGCTGCTGCACGAGGAGAGCTTTTGGCCTGGCTTTATTTGTGTGAAGACATTTAACAGCACTCTGCTGAAAATAATACTCCTCTAAATGAATTATTAAACCACTTGGCTGGGGAGGAGTTAAAGCCAGAGCTGATGATGCTGCTCCTGGTGAGTTCTGGGCCTGGTCCAGGGCAAGGTGAAGTGGCAGAACCAGGGATGAAGGGAGAGCTCTGAAATCTGCAGAGCCCTGGGATGTGCCAGTGCCAAAAATCTGGTACCCGAGTGCAGAGGCAGGAAGGAGCCATGTGCAATAACTGCTTGGATTGTCCCAAAGTTCTGTCAACATCCCAAGTGAAAGGGAGAGCACAGGGGTGTCCTGAGAGACTTTTGCCAGCTGCAAAAATCCAGTGGAAGCAGCTTCTTCCCATCCATTCCTCCTCTAGTGTGGATTCCCCTCCTCTGCATCGTTTCCTCCAGCCCCAACTGGAATCCCTCCGCTCTGGATCGTTCTCTTGATGTGTTTTTGCAAGTGAAAGTGGAATGATTTGTTCCTCTGGTGTTCCTAACCCTGCTCTCCCCTCTGCATGCCCGCAGTGAAGCCGCTGCCCACGCCGTAGCCACGCTGGCCGAGGCCACCCTTCAGGGAGGGGGACAGATTGTCCTGTCTGGGGAAACTGCAGCAGCGGTCGGGGCACTCACTGGAGTCCAGGATGCCAATGGTAAGGCCTCTGAAAAGGTTTTGTGTTGTTGTGTTGTTTTTTTTTTTAGTTAGGCTCTTAAAAATGGCTTTTTCCTCTCTTTTTATTGAAATGTCACGGTTTTGATATTCAAATGCTCCTCCCTCGCTCGGGGGGTCACCAAGCAGTTGTGGGTTGTAATCTCAGGGTGGGACAGGAGCACTGATCCCCCTCTTTGGTCCCTCTTTTGGTGGCTCTGCTCTTCCCCTCCTCTGCCAGCTGGCTCTTTATCCTTAGGTTTTTTTGGGAAAACTGCTCTGGGATGTGTGTCTGTGCCCAGCACATGGAGGACCAGCCTTGATCAATTAACACAATTAGTTGGTGCCATAATAAAATAATCTCCAAGATTCTTTAAGCAACATTTTATTGCTTATTTCCTTCCCCTCTCAAGGCTTTTTTTTCTGTGCTTGGTGGCTGCTCTTGAGTCAACCTCATCTCGTTTTCCTCCTGCTTTATTTTCCATCCTCCCATCACAGCCGATCCCTTGGTCCCAGGGATTCTCTGTAGCATCTCTCACTTGTTCCCTTAAGTCTTTTCTGCCAAGTCTGGTGGCTTTTGCAGCTCTTCAAACTAGAAATAAAACTGTAAATCCGTAGAAACCCCATCCAAGGGACAAATGGAATGTACAAATGTCTTGGGATTCATCCACTGCCTCCAGTTGCTCTGTGCTTCTGCCTGACCCTGAAGGTGTTTGAGGAACACCTGGACGTGGCACTTGAAGCCTTGCTGTTCGGTTGGACTCAGTGATCCCAGAGGTCTTTCCTCAGCCTGACTGTGGGATAATTTCCAAGCTCAGCCTGGTTATGATGGCATTATCCAAGAAACCCTCTGGTAATTTGGATTAAGTGGAAGGAGGTGTCAAAATCGGCCGGAAAAGGGCACGAAAGGCGAAGTTGTGAAGAAACATCACCTCGAGGGTGGGGCTGTTTGGACATGAACTGTCCAAGGTGGGGGGCCAAGGTTGGGTGGCAGAGCTGTCACTTGTCACATGAAAAGCAGAAACCTGCTTAGGTGAGAGCTCGAGGCTGACTTCCATCAAAATCCTCACCCAGCCGGGAGCGCGCTCCCTTTGAAATGTCGATTTTCAGTTTGCAGTGAAGAGGAGTTGGACTCGGAGCTGGTTGCATTCCCTTGCTGTGGAGTCAGCCAGCCTGAAGAGGGAGCAGAAACGAAGGGAAATCCTTGGCCTCAGAGCTGGGAATGCATCTGGCAGCGAGGGAAGAGCACGATTGTGTTTATTCTGCCGGCAGCCTGGCGTGAGGGCGATAAGAGCTGCGTGTTTATCAGAGGCAGGATCTGACCCTGGATGCTCAAAACCAGCAACTAAGCAGATTTGGAAAAGCAAATCTGCACCCCTGGCTCCTTTTGCTCTGCTTCCAAAATGCTTTCACGGTCTGGATTCCTCTGGATGCTTCCCCTAAAACTCCCCTTCTCCACACCCTCCCTGAGTCACTCCACCTCACTCTCCCAGCATCGATATCATTTTAATGCAGGCTGGGCTATTTTTTTTTTTCCTTTTTTTTTCTTCTTTTTTTTTTCCTTCCTTCCTAGCAGCCGAGTTGGAAATCAGATGGGATTTAGAGTGCATTAAGGGGAGAGAGACTGCAGCATTTTCCTGTGAGCAAAACCTCGCCCACAGCCCCTCGTCTGCTTTCCACTCTCCTTCGATTTGCTCTAATCTCCAGTGGTATTAAGGGGAAGGGCTTTGGAGTCCTTGGAAGCTCCATGCCGTTGGTTCCTTACGTAACCAGCTAATAGATCTCCCTCAGGGATGGAGGAGATGTTGGTATCCATTGCTGCTGTCTCTGGCTGGGGAGGGAGAGCAGATGGATTTCCAGCACTGGCACCGCCGCCAGGATTTATCCCTGTACCCAGGCTGTGAGTGGGAGCATCCTCCTGGACACCATTTGATGGATGCAGTGGGAACAAACCACTCTGTGCCCTTCTGGCCAGAGGAGGTGGAATTGGGAGTGATTTGAGGGAAAACAACTGCCAGAGCCAGAATGGTCCTAACCAGCAAATTCTCCCTGCTTGCTGTTGCTTGTAAGGTCTTCATTTGCTGATGTTCCCCATAAATGCTTCTCTCTGGGAATGCTCTCACACTTCTGTGGAAAAATCCTATCTGGAAGGGTAGGATAGAAATTTATCTTCATCTTATTGATAGGGAAAAGGAGAGATTTTGACACCTCCCCATTCCTGGAAGTGTCCAAGGCCAGGTTGGACAGGTTTGGAACAACCTGGGATAGTGGAAGGTGTCCACTGTCCATAAAGAGATGATCTTGAACTCACTCCATGATTCCATGATTTCTCTGAAAAGTTCTGGAGGTCAGGCAAGGTGTTTCACTCCTGATTTTAGCCATTAAGTGTAACTACTACTCTCTTTTATTATTATTATTTTTTGTTTCTATCTCGCTATGGCATTCTTCCCATCCCTCCTCTGGAATTATCTGAATAATAACAATGATAATAATAATAATGATAATGATAATAATGATGATGATGATAATAATAATAATAATAGTAATAATAATAATAATAATAATAATAATCCAAGACAACCAAGATGGCTAAAAAGAGGAAATTTCTGCATATTCATGGATTTGTTGGAATCTAGGGCTGGATATCTTGCAGGGAGCCCAGGAACGTGGCCGAGCTGCAAAAGGGCTGTGGATAATCTTGTGATCTGTTACATTCCCAGCTGAAGGAAACAAGATCTCCTGCTCCCATGCAGTGTCAAACCAACTGAGTGCATTAGGGTTTTCCTGCTCCTCTGCAGCATCTGCTCGGAGTGGGGACGCAGGAACCGCTGACCCCACGCTTGGAGGGCTCAGATGGTTCAGCTCCTAAGTGGTTGGCATTAAACAGAGGCATGTGGAGGGGATCCTGGCAGCACCAATCCCTGGAAACGCTGGGAAATGCTCTGCTGAGAGGAAGCTCTGTGCTCTGGAGCTGCTTTTGGAGTGAGAGAGGCTCGGTGAGCGTTGGAAGGAGCGGTGCCGGTGCTGGAGCATCCTCCTCCTGCAGCCTTTTGTTTGCCATTGATCCGGGGGGGGCCCTGAAAGCTGCCAGAGCTTCCTGGCTGCATCCTGAAATATTGATGAGGCTCCTGGCGGGGCTGTGCCTGCTCAGGGCTGCCCGGGAGGGGCAGAGCAACTCCCTGACCAAGGAAGCTTCAACAGCCTCGGGCTCGTCACAAATCCAGGGTTGTTTTTGAAGGTGAGAGGAGTGGAATGCTCCAAGCTCCAGCTCCAAGCTCCAATCCCATGGGATTCAAACCAGGGCGTGGAATGAGGCACGGTGGAAAGAGTTGGGAAGGAAGAGGTAGTAGAGGATGTGGGATCAAGCCATAACCAGGAATTAATTTCACAGATCGGAGCTTGGCCCAGCTGGAGATCCAATGGATCCTGTTTGTCCCCCTCGGCTGCCCTTTTCCTGTCCCCAGAGCACATTTTCCTGCTGGATCTCCTCCCTGTGCCCCTGGAGATGCTCCTGGGAGCACCAAGGGGAACACTGAGAGCAGCCCACACCGAGTCCTGCCCTTCTCCATCCCCGCAGCCATCCCCAAAACCCAATCCCTGCTCTCCATACAACCAAAAGGGGCCATGCTTGGGGCCAGGATTTGTGCTGGAAGCCCAGGGAGAGCATTAGGGTCTGACGTGGGTGGTGAGGGGATTAACGAGCTCCCTGCTTTTGCAAACCCCAGGAAGGAGGCGTCAGCTCCGGAGCATCTCGTGTGAGTTAGCACAGGATAAAGGAACCCCCAGCAGCATTTGGGGTGACAGTGCCACAAGGAACTGCTGCTCCACGTGGTGATTTTGATGTGGGAAGAGGTTTAAATGCTGGAAAAGCTTCAGTGCTGGGCAAGGCTGCTGAGCTTCCCACATAAAGTCAATAGGTGGGAAGCTGTCCCCACCTTTGGCCGTGCTGATGGGAAATGGGAACGCTCCTCTGGGCAGCTCCAGGCTCGGTCCCACCCGGCTCTCTGAGGGTTTTTTGCAGTGGAAAACACATCCAGGAGGGAAAGGCAGGACTGGGATCCCGTTCCCTCTCCTGTGTGTGTCTCAAAGAGAGCACGAATGCTCAGAAAAACCCGGCACAAGTTTGGGATCTCCGTCCTTGCTTTGGGATACCTCGGGATAGGGAGGTGCAACGCTGAGCCACTGGGAGCTGGTGGCTTTTTGACAGGAGGAAAATGTTTCTAAATTTCGGGGGGAGGCTTAGGGGCTGCAAATGTCACTTTTTAAAAAGCAGTATTTTATGTTTTTCCTGTTGGATCTCCTTTTTTAGGGAAGATGGAGCCAAATGAGTCGCTAGCAGCTTGGCAAAGTGCAGATCAGCATTATTGCATCCAGGAGGACAGGAAGGAAACAGTCAAGCTTTTTGTAGGGCCTTCCTGGTGGGAACAGGATATTTTAATGAAGGTTTACCCTGAAACAGGTAGGATTTAATCCCAATCTGAAGGAAAGGTGAGGAAAATCATTTTTGCAGATGTGTTTCAGATGAGAGGGTAGAAGAGGTGGCAGCCAGCGAGGAGAGCAGAAGAGTGAATTCCTGGGTTTGCTGAGCAGTTCCAGGAGCAGGGAGAGGTGTTTCCTAGAGGACAAACTGTGTATAAATGAATAATTATCAGCAGTGGAGCTGCTGGACTCTGAGTGAAAGACCTTGGCTTAAACCTCAGTTAAAAGGAGCTTAGTCCTTGTCAAGTCTGGGTCTCTTCTCACAGGGCACGAGCACCAGGACCAGAGGAAAAGGCCTCAAGTTGCATCAGGGGAGGTTTAGGATATGAGGAAAGAATTCCTCACTGAAAGGTTGTGAGGCATTGGAACAGGGCAGGGCTGGAGTCCCCATCCCTGGAGAGATTTAAAGCCCTGTGGATGTGGCACTTGGGGACATGGGACAGCAGTGGCCTTGGCATTGCTGGGGGATGGTTGGACTCGATCTGGGAAGTGTTTTCCAACCTTAATGACTCCAAGGACACTCTCATCCCAGAGTGTGCCCTTTAGAAAGAGGGTTCCTGACTGCATCCCCATGCCCACACCCATTCCCTGCCAGCCTCTCCTCTGTGTGTGCCCAGGAATTCCCTATTGGGATTACAGCATTCCAGCCACATCTCCCATGCCAGCAGCCAGCTCATTCCCACTCTGCCACCAGCCAAAACATTCCCCAGCCCCCAAAGTGCTGCTGTTTGCAGCGACCCCTCCCAGCAGGGCCCATCCCTGGCACACCTTGCCCTGCCCTTTGGGTGCTCCCGTGGCGTTTGCCCATCCTGGCTGATTCCTGGTGCTAATCCCGAGCTGTCCCTGTGACGTGGGGCTGTCACAGCCACTGGCCAGCTTTGCTCTGACATCCTGGCTCTGCTGACAGGGTGGCTGCTGCTGATGATTAGGATTTGTCTGCCCACCAGCCAGGGCTAAAAATAATCCCTGCTGTACCACATCCATGGGCAGAGCTTCCTCGGGTTCCAGGTGTGGGATGGACCCAACCCTGCACAACCCAGCACGGGCAGGGGCTGGAGGTGGATGCCTTTGGGTTTCCTTGATAAGTTCCTTGATGGGATCACAGAATGGTTGTTTCTGGGGACAGTTTGGCCTTTTGGGGTAGGGAAACTTCATTTTATTGTCTTTATTTGGCCTGGAAAAGAGAAGGCTTCAGGGGGACCTTAGAGCAGCCTTCTGGTGTGTAATGGGGATTTACAGGAATGGGGCTTACAGGAATGGATTCCCAGTGCCAGAGGGCTGGGATAGATGGGATTTTGGGAAGGAATTCCTGGCCGGAGACCCTGGGATAGAATTCCCAGAGCAGCTGTGGCTGCCCCTGGATCCCTGCAAGTGTCCAAGGCCAGGTTGGAGCACCCTGGGACAGTGGAAGGTGCCCCTGCCCATGGCAAGGGTTTGGAGCTGGATCTTTAAGATCCCTTCCAACCCAAACCATTCCATGATTCTTGGGGAAAAATATTTTTCTATGATGATGCTGTTCCAAGGCCTCTCTCCTCTTTGCAAGGTCAGCGGTGCCAGGGCAGCACAAGGAACCTCCCAGCTGCTTTTATGCCCCTGTTCTATATCCAAGCCTCACATGAAGCCTCCAAGCTGCTCTTTAGCTCCAAACCTGCCTTGGAGATCACAGAGGGAGGACGCAGCACCCTGGGCTGTTCCCAACACCCCAAAAGGGAACCCCTTCCCTGGGGCAGGGAGCTTGCAAAGTTTCATCACTTCCATCATCCCTCCCAGTCCTGTTGATCTCGGGGAGCTTCCACCCCACATCCAAGCTGTGCCCCATCTGCCCTTGTCCCCTGGCTTCTCCCTGACCTCACAGCATCTCCAGCACCTCCCTTGCCCTCCCCGTTTCCCCTCCCCTGGTGAGTTTTGACATCCATTCCTGTCATCAGGCAGTTGAGACTTACAGGCTCCCCAGCTGTCACAGCCCAGGCTGGCCCGGTTTAAACGCAGGCCATTTACCTTCCACGTGTCCTGAATTAGGGGAAATGGACAGGAGGGCTGGGTCTGTTTAAAAATTAAAGCTGATTACGAGGCATTAACGTTACATTTAAAGGAGTAGACGGCAGCCCTCCTCTCTCAGTGTAGTTGCAATATGTTCCCTTTTGTTCTGGGCTGTGAGAGGGAAGGGAGCAGGACCAGCAGCGACTCCAGGCCAGGCAGGATTTCTTCTTTAGCCATAAATTTTGAAAGAGGAGCTGCCTGATGGCTGGGGCAAGAATTTAAAGTGGGTCTGACTACCTAAAGCAGTTCCCATCTTTGCCATCCTAACAGGAAGTTGGAGTTCTTTTGGCTGATCCTGAATTTCCTGTGGAAAATTCAGATGATCTGCACTGATCTGTCTTCTGAGTTGTGGTGTTGGGAAGTTTTGTATTTGATGGATCGCAGTTGGTATTTTGTTAAATCCCACAATTTACGTGGTGACTCTTCATCCCAAACCAGGAACTGGTCAGTCTGGTTGGGAACACTCTGAATGTGATGCTTGACTGGGATTTGTTGTGGGTTTAGGTTGGATTTGAAGCCCATTTTTTTGGTGGATTTGTCTGATATTTGTCCGGGCTTCTTGTGCACCTTCATCTCACAGCCCCTCACTAATCCAGGTGGCTTCCCAAGGAGCTGCTCAGTGCAGGATGGTGATGGAAAGAGGCCTTTTGGCAGCTGAAGGGATGTATTTGTATTCCCTGGATCCTGCTTTTCTCCGTCTTCAAGAAATCAAAGCTCCAGGGAGAGCTCAGAGCCCCTTGCAGGGCCTCAAGGGGCTCCAGGAGAGCTGCAGAGGGACTGGGGACAAGGGATGGAGGGACAGGACACAGGGAATGGCTTCCCAGTGCCAGAGGGCAGGGATGGATGGGATCTTGGGAAGGAATTCCTGGCTGGGAGGGTGGGGAGGGGCTGGGATAGAATTCCCAGAGAAGCTGTGGCTGCCCCTGGATCCCTGGAAGTGCCCAAGGCCAGGCTGGATGGGGCTTGGAGCAGCCTGGGACAGTGGGAGGTGTCCCTGCCCATGGCAGGGGTGGCACTGGATGACCTTGAGAGGTCCCTTCCCACCCAAACCTTTCCATGGTTCTGTGATCTCTTAATGAGACTTTTCATTTGACTTTACCACCACCATTCACATTAAATTCCAGGTGGTTTTTTTCAGTTTATGGTGATGAAATCCCCAACAACTTGGCTTTGAGAGCCACATCCTGAGCTTTGCTGGTCCCCTCTGGCTGGCTGAGGGTGCCAGGGTGTGTGGCACCGTGGTCACAGCAGGTTTTTTCAGGGAGCTTGCAATAAATGGGAATTTTAATCCTTGGACAAGCTTCTGTCTGAGAGAGATGTGGTGGAATCCAGGCAGGAAAGGAATGGCAGCCAGTAGAGTTGGCTTCTTTTCCTAAATATGTCTGGAAGCATGGAGCAGGACAAACATTTCAGTCCAGGAATGGGGATGGGAAGGGATGGAAGTGTTTGTGAAGGGCATCTGCAGGCAGATCTGGCCAGTGCCACCCTCTGGGATGAGTTTTTTGGCTCCAGACTGGGATAGGGAAATGTAGCTGCACATCTCCAGCCCGGTGCTGTTTTATTTATAGCTCTTGGCTTAGGAAAAAGGGCACAGGTGGGGTCAGAAATCCAACTCTGCCCAGTCCTGCATCTCTCCTGAGCCAGCAGGGATGCTGCTGAGTCCTTTTTCCAGGCCTCCTCTTCCTCCTCCACCCTTATCAGAGGGTTGGTCAGCAGAGCTCGACCAGCAGAGCTTCCTCAGGGGGTCCAGAGAGGATTGTGGTGCTCCTGGAAGGGCCACCACAGCCTGGGCAAAGCAGCTTTTGGCCATTTCTGCTGGACACATCCGTGCTGGGTGTGAAATTGAGTGTTCAAACCCACGAGTTTGGGAGCTGGGTGGACATAAACGAAGCTCAAATCAAAACCAGCCTCTGCTTTGCTGCTCCTTTCTCCCAGGATAAAATTCCCGTGTGCTGGATTCTGCCTGTAGAAACAACTCATTCCAAACTATCTGGAGCATGTGGCAGCCCCACCTCAGCTTTTTGAGCCCCTATGTGGATCTTCCAGAGATCCCAGGACATCTTCATGCTGCTGGCACGATCTCTGCTCCTCCAGGAAACCCCAAAGGAGAGATTCCAGCTCTCCCTCCTTGGGAGCTGCTTCCCAGAGCAGGGCTAAATTTGTGTCTGGAATTCAGGGCAGTTCCCTCAGCTGATCCCAGCTGAACCCTGGGGCAGAGGATGGGCAGTGGTCCCCACAGCTGTGGAGCAGCTGGAGCATCTTCCAGTGCAGATTTTGGCCTCCTGCCTCATCCCCATCTGTGTCAGGATGGGACAGCGCTGCACCGCGGGCAAAGCTGGGCACCTCACTGCTATTTCCACCTGTGCTGTGCCACTTCTGCCCCTTGCAGCACCCGAGGAACTGAGAGAGCAGCCTGTGATTACCCTGAATCAGGGCAGATGGAGAGGGGCTTCCTAATCCCCCCACACCCAGCAGAACCCGGCTGCAATCTGCTGGTTCATGGCAGCAGGGCACAGCCCCTGCCCTCCCTCCCTCCCTGGCAGGTGCCCTCGTGGGCAGGGCTGCATCAGGCCACCCTCTCCTCTGCAGAGCAGTGGAAAATGTCGCTGCTGTTTGAATGGATGGAGGCTCGTCTGACCCCAGGGCACTTTGTGAGCTCCGGGCCCTTAATGGCTGTCAGTGGGTGTAGGGTGCAATCTGATCCAAATGGGAAGCTGGCTGAAATCCCAGCAAGCTGTTGTTGCTGTGGGAGGGCATCTTAGGAAATGAGATGGGCTTTGTGAGCTCTCCCCCCCTCCACCGGGCAGCCCCAGGGAAGGAGAAATGCCCTGGCTGCAGCTTGGGGCTGCTCCCTGCTCTGAGGTTTTGCTGCCTCTTCATTTACCGAGCTCGTGGTCTTTTGTTTTTACACCAAAGTTTCCTCCCTGCGGGCAAACTTGTGGGTTTTCTGTTCTCCCTCACTCGCTGCTCCACTTTGGAATGTGCTTTCCCACTTCCTGCATGGACTTCTCCAAACTCGAGGTTTCTGTGGGTTTTCTTTGCTTTAAAAAGTGCTTGGCCCCTCTTTTCTAAGAGCCTCAGCTGCTTTCCTTAGCAGGGTCTGACCTCCCGAGTTCCCCCTATTGCTTTTTTCTGAGCGCATCCAGAGGATCACTCTGTGCCTGGATTTATCCTCTTCATTGGATCTCCGGAGCAGGGACTGATTTTTAAAGCCTAAAAGCACAGCTCCATCTGTCTCGTGCCTCTGGGGCATAGTAAAGAGCCCTGTCCTGCAGCCCCTGAGCCTGTGAGCAGAAAGGTTTTCCTTGTGCACCAGCCCTGCCCTGGCAGAGTGAGGAAGAGGAGAGGTTTATTTTTTTTCCCAAATGGCTGCAGTGAACTCTCAAATCTCTGTTTTCCCAAGTGAAACTCTTCAATTTATGTTCAGCCATTAAATTTTGGGGTTGAAGAGGACATTTCCTGCTCTGGGATTGATTGGGGTGTTATTTGAGGCATCAGCAGGTTGGAGAGGAGATGAAGCTCCACCTTGGCATCCCTTAGCTGGGGACAGTTGGGTGCCCTTATCCCAAACACTGCTGGGCACCTAAGAAGGGAAATTTGTCACCCTAAGGACTCTTCCAGCCTCCAACACTTCGATTGGAGCCTGGTCAATGGACAGCAGGAGGCTCAGCACTGGGATCCTGTCCCTCACACTGGGTGAGTCCAGTGCTGGCCGAGCAGAGGGCGTGGAGGTGAAACCATCCCCCCTTTACCCTCTGACCATCAGGAACACTTTTCCTACAGCCTGGCATCCCTTTGGGAAGGCACTGGCAGTGGCAGAGGAGGGTGATGTGTCTGTCCCTGCAGGCCCCTGTCTCCCAGTGACCTTCTCAGCTCGTGGAGACAGCTTGGCTTTGCTGTAAAGCAGCTCATGTGACAGCAGTAATCCGCAGTGGGTAAACAGCTGTGCAGGAAGATTCCAGGGAATCGCCCTATTTTCCCTGCTCTGCCCACCCAGGCTGGCACACCGGGGCAGGAGGGTGGGACAGGCTGCTCAGCTTCATCCCCACTGCACGTCTCTGGAGCCAGGTCAGGAGCACACACTCCCAGGATTCCTCCTCGTGGAGCTGCAAAACAGGTTCCAAGAATTAAAAAAAAAAAACCCACCCCATTTCTCCTCAAGTGGTTTCCTCTGAACCTTTGCCAAAACCGTGAGTGGCATTTTTAAGCCTGAATTCGACTTCTGTCTCCCACCCTCTGTATCTTTTGGTATCATTTATTCCCTCACAATGATACAAATTCCTCTCTGGGTAACGCTTTCTGATGGCTCATGTGGACCCCCTTCAGCTCCAGGGATACTCGATGGCCTTTTTGCCATCTGCCCATGGCAAGTTAAATTCAACCCTGGAGCAGACACAGACTGAGGGAGCACTAGCTTGGAACTGGTTTTAAATTAATCATGGTATTATTATTCCCATCTCCATCTCAGACTTCCTTTCCCTGTGGCTTTGCCTCCTTGTTGCCACAGATCCCTGAACTTCCTCATCTCTGTTTCCCCCCACGATTTTTAACCTTCCAAACCTCCCCGAGGAAATTCAGTGAGTGTGTTCTGGTGCTGACAAGTCCAAGAAGCTGATGACAGCTAAAGCAGGTGGGTTTAGCCCAAAATCCAGGTTCTTGCACCACCCAGGCAGCAATTCCTCTCAGTTCCCTCCAGGAATGAGGTGCCTTGGATCAGGTAGGCAGCAGTGACATCACAGCCACGGAATCCCTGGGTTTCTCAGGCAAAAACCACCAGCAGGGAGTTTGTGGCTGCAATAAATTGTCCACCAGTGGCCTGAGACAATCCCTTATTTGATGTAAGCCACAGCCCAGCCCTCGGGAGGGACCATCTGTTCCTCTGGCCTAGGAGAGATTTGAGCAGGAGCCCTCTCAGTGAAAGGCTCTCTGCTATTCCCCTGAGCCGCCTGATCCCTTCCCTTCCACCTCTTCCCATCAGGGGAGAAAAAAACCCAAAACCCCAAAGCTTTGTACTCCCAAGCATTAGGGGGCTCTAATTGGTGTGTAAATTGGGACTGCTGCGTTTAAGTGGTGGACATGGAGCTAATGGAAGTGGAATTTTATTGCTGGCATAAACAGGGGATGTTCAGCTCCTTTGAAGTCGCGGGGATCAGCGGCCAGGGGGGTTTCTGTTCGATCACAGCCAGCAGTGAGTTTGGTTCCTGGTTGTTTCCCATTGCTCTGACCCATGGATGAGTTATGATGTCCTTCTCAGAGGTTCCTGGTAAATTTTTCTTGCAAAAAAAAAAAAAGTTTGAGTCGCACTTCCAAATAGGAATTACGTATTTCGAGGTTTGAAGTGCGGCAGAAAATCAGAAAATTAACAAGACTTGGACTTGGCTGGGTTTTGGGGTGTCTGTGTGGAGATGTGCTTCCTCATCTGTGAGCCTCCCATCCGAGCCAGAGCAGTGGGACTGGGGCCTGAATCATCCCAGCAAATCCAAAGCAGAGGGAATTCTTCTCCAGCCACCACCACCAGAGCTCTCTCATTTTCCAACCTGTTCTCTCCTGCCCTGGGAAGGCACCACTTGATTCTCCTCACTGATTTTGTCTGTGTGGGTCCATGTGCCACAAATCTTCCCTTTGCACATCCAGGGGTGAGGCCCACAGGGACAAACCAGCTGGAAAACTCCTTTTTGGGAAAGCAAACTCATCTCTCTCCCTGCAGCCATCATCACCTTCTCTTGGTGCTCAAAGGAGGCTTCCAACCCCCCAGCCTCGATGGCTTGGGCACAAATGTTCTGTGCCTTCAGTCGCCAGGCCAGAGCCCAAACTTTCTGGTTTTAGCAACAGATGTGCAGAGTTTGAAAGGGAGGAATCTGCCAGAGGCAGCAGCATTCCAAGAATAAATACTCCCAGGAGAAAAAGAGGTGGGAACCCACCCCACCTGCCTCGCAGCCGGGGCAGTGGGAGACGGTGGTGCACAAAAAAAAAGGAGGAATGTGGACTGTAAAAACTTGCTCTTCACATGAAAAGTTCCACATCTGAGTCGTGTGCTCGCTGTGATTTATTGCTTGCCTTGCTGAGGATGGGCCAGGTCCTACCTGGGGAGAAACTGTGCCAAACTTGTCCCTTGTCCTATAAAAGGCTGGGGACACCAAAGCACGGGGCACTGCTGCAGCAGGGGGTGTGCTGGTTTGGAGCAGGGATGCTTTTCCAGCTGGATTTGGAAGGTGTGCTTGGAGGAAAAGCAGAAAAAGGAGCCTTCAGGTGCATTTCCAGCCCCTTTTTCCCCCAAGGATAAAAGCCAAACTTACCTCCTGGTAGCTGACAGGACCCTAGTGCAAGGTGGGGCTCCAGCAGATCACCACAGCTGCAGCTTCCCAGATCAAGGCAAAGCTTTAAACACCTCCCCAAGGAATTATCCTCCTCCAAAAGCTCAGCTGTGGGGCTCACATCACCTCTGCTGGGTTAAGAGCCCGGAATTCCCTGGCACAGAGGTGCTGACGGGGCACAGGGGGGAGAAGCCGTGGCGTTGGCCCCGCTGGTCAGCCATGAATGTGCACCCTGTTGTGGCAGGGAGGCTCCTGGGGAACAAATCAGCAAAACGCTGGGAAAATGGCTTTTAGGTGGAGCCAGGGCCTATCTGGTTACAGATTGCCTTTCTGCCAGCACAATGGCTGCTTTATGTCTGCCATGTGCTCAGCCCTCTATAGGATGTGCCCGTGTCCGTGCCCGCATGTGATCCGTCAGCAGCGGCCCAGCTGAAACCAGCCAGTCCCTCAGAGCCTTAAAATCACATGGAGCTCCTCCCAGGCCCCGAGGAGAGCCTGGATCTCATGGACTTCCCAGCCTGGTGCTCTTGGGATACATGGAAATTCCACTCTGGCAGCCGTTTCCTCTCCTCGTTCGTCTCTCATCCCTCTCCTCTGGGAGAGCTTTGTTGGAGGTGGCCTGAGCTTCTCCAGGATGGATTTCACTGCTTCAGTGCAGACTTTTCTCATTGGGCCTCTCTGGGCCACTTAAACCATTCATCTAAAGATTTGTAAAATATCTGGTAGTGCCTTATTCTTACCTCCCACTTGAGCTGCCCCTTACCCACACCATGTTCTGTGTGCAATTAGAAATATTTTAGTTACTCTGCCCTAATATTGGGGTGCTGCTCTTATCTGGTCACCCAGTAAACCAAAGGATGCACTTCCTATAAATACCTGAATTACCCCACTGAACCCCCCCTCCCCAGCTGTACCATTTGCCCTTTTCCCAGCCTTTTACACTTGCATTTCATTGTCAGGCATCCTAGCAGCAGACTATTCAGGTTACAAGTGGAGCCTGGCAGGAAGTTCATCAGGTGAGTGGATTTTTGTGCTGGTAGTTTGGGATGTTGGGATTTAGCTGGTTTTGCACCGGTACCTTTAGGTCCCTCTTGGTGTTTCTCAGTGTTAAAGGGGCTGTGTCTGTCTGGTTTTTGTGCCTGGACACCGTTTGGGGTCGAAATTCCTTTGGGATGTGTTGATATCTCCTTTCAGCCTGACAGAAGCTGAGCTCTCTCGTAATCAAGACTTAAGTGAAGAATCAGTGAGGACAGAGGTTGGGATTTTTAACAACCCTCAGCAGCAACAGTCCTGAGGTGATGGAGGAGGTTGTGGGGATGCTGTGACTTCTGGATTTGTGAAGTCTGGCTTTTTCAAGGTCACGGAGCTGTTGTTGCAGAATTAAAGCAGCAAATCAAAGAAGAGAAAACCCCACAAATACCCTTGGAGCAGGAACCTGAGGGAAGAAGTAGGATGGGCTGTGAGGGGGGAAGGTAGAGCCTTTGACAGGATCTGTATTCCCTTCCCATCCTCTTTGTGATCGTCAGCGATGCCCAAAATGTTGGCCCTGCAAAAACTCTGCCAAATATTCATCTGCTTCGTTAGGATATGGGATATTCCAGGTCTTTTAAAAAAAATAATGATTCAATTCAAATGATTTTATTTTAAAACGGACTTTTATCACTCAGGTAATAAAATATTTTAGTAATTTGAGGTTTTTCATTTTAGGTATTTGAGTAAATTTAGCAAAGCCTTGCCTTGCTTTGCACAGTAGCCTTTAATAAAACCACCTAGAAAACAGAGGACACTAAAAGCTGTTTAAAAAAAGCAGGATAAGAATCAGTCTCAGCTCTTCCTCTGGGAGAGCCCCTGGGGATGTTAAAAGCATAACAGGGCAGTCAGCAAAATATTTATGGCAAAATCTAACAGGGATCCCTTCTAGGTGATTGTTCATGGGTTTTACACCTGATTTCTGACAAGAGGAACAGACTGATGTACCCTTAGGTGTTCCCCTGTTTCCCAAGAAGCTTGGCACAGATAAATCTGCCCCATGTTTTGTCTTAACACCCAGCAGGTCATGGGGGAAGCAAAGCCCAACTGCAGCAGACCTCAGGCGTTGCTGGACTTTCTCTATTTTTATCTGTGTTTCGTGTAGAGATGATTGACCACGATAGACTTCTAATCTTCTCAGGTGTGTCCACGCCAAAGCCAGCTCATCACGGAGGCTTAGACGGGCTATTCTCTAAGCTTCCAGCCTTGGAGTCCAGTAAAAACCTTCCTTCCCACGGGCAGACACATTCCCTGTGTTTGTCACCTCTCCTAAGTGCCACATGACTCCAGTTTAAGGTGCCACGCCCTGGAGACCCAGTGTAGAGGGCCAGGTCTAGGGGAGGACTGAGCTTAAGCAAGCACAGCTTAATTCTGCCTCAGGTGATGCCCAGGGCCGGTTCTCCAGATCTAAATTCACCCCATGAAGGGGAGAAGGAGGGACAGGTGGCCTCAGGTCAGACAAAGCAAAAGGTGTGGAGCTACCAAAAAGAGACCAAATTGCTGCTCTGCTTCTTTCCCAAGCACCCTTTTCTTTGTGGTTTTCCATCAAAATGAGGATGAAACGGAAAACCTGGGATTTCAGATTGTTTCCAGTGTTAAAAATCATTGCAAGTTGTTTTCCTTCTGGGACTGTCCTCGCTGCAAAGACAGAGGTCTGTGGCACTGGTGTCACCAATGAAGGATGTGTTTGTCACCACCACTGGAGGCTGTGGGTCTTTGCTGTGCCAGGGAAGAGTCTGGCCATCAGGTTGGCTCACTGGGATCTTCCTCTTTCCATGGAAGCGTTGAGGCTCCAGAGGAAGTAATTCCTGTACATTAGGAACTCCAGCCCTGTGGGTTTTTGTCTCAAAGTAAAGCAACCTTAAAAGAAGTCCCCAAACTCCCTAAACGTGCGAAACAAACCCCAAAAACTCAAAGCCCCCCCCAAAAGATCTGGAAGAAATAAAGGAGATTAAGCTGAAGATGTTTCAGATCTTGGCTAAGTCATGGCTCTTCCCTCCTCATAGGGAGGAAGAAAACAGGAATGTCCCAAAAATGCTGGTGCTCCCAGCTAGGGAAGGAAGGTTGGTCTCCAACCGAGATTTGGAGATAAACCTCAAGTTCGGTTGTTTGGATTTTATTTAAAACAATGCCTTGATGCAAAAAACCAACAATTTGCTGAAGCTGGGTGAGTGGGAGGAAGAATGAGCCGTGTAAATGTGGTGTTGCATCGTGACCTGTCCCATTCTGGATCAACCAGTGGCTTTATGGGCCACTGAGACAGCAGCTCCCGTTGCCCTGAAGGAGCCGAGGAGGAAACTCATTGCAACAGATCCAGAGGAGCCAAAGAACCACAGACTGGATCTGTTAGGTTGGAAAAGATCTCCAAGGTCATTGAGTCCAAGCTGTGTCCGATCCCGACTTTTTCCCCCAGCCCAGAGCCCTGAGTGCCACGTCCAGGAATTCCTTGGAAAGCTTGGGAAAGAACAAGTCACTGACAATATAAAGCAGGCAGGTGACACCTGGGGACAGTCTGAGAGATGAGGTGTGACCATGGAGATGGGGTGGGTTCAGGGAAGGAGGCTGTGACTCCAGGGCTGTGTCCCGTGCAGCTGTGGATGGGAATTTTTCATCTTATCTCTTGTATTTACCTTCCATTCTAAGGAAAAGTCAAGGCTGTGATGTAACTGAATTGACTCAACTTTGCTCTCAAAGCTTCAGGTGCCTCATTAAATTGATCTTTATTGGGGTTTTGACCAGAGTGGCTCTTGAAGAGACAGGTGATGGAGGATCTTGAATGAGCACTGCAGCCTTTTGCAAATTATCATTTGGTGGAAAAAAATCTTGGTGTTTTGAACTGACTGGCACAGAGGTTCTATAGGGCAGAGCTGTGACTTGTGAGCCTGGGAAGTTCTCAGAGCTTAAATCACTGCATGGGGATTTTGTGATTTGTCAATATCACAGAATCTGCACTGGTTTGGGTCAGAAGGGACCAAAGATCACCCAGTTCCACCCACACCTTCCACTATCCCAGGTTGCTCCAAGTCCCCTCCAGCCTGGCCTTGGACACTTCAAGGGATGGGGCACTGAGCTATTTCTGATGGGAAAAATCCTTCCAATTATCATCCTAAGAGAGATCTAATTAGAGTTAATCATTGATGCTCTGGCAGTTGAAGGGGTGAGAGATGAGGGGGCTGAGCTTTCAGTTCATCTTATCTTAAACTAAGTGTCCGTGCTGAGAGATGTCTTCTGCTCCTCTGTCACTGCTGAGTGTGCTGGGATTCCTGAAATGCTTTATTTCTGAGGCTGGCTTTGGGTGAAATCCCTTCCATGGTGTCCTGTCAACACCTCGTGCCTTAAGGGACACGTTTTGGTTGGCAGTTTAGGATTTGTCAGGGTAACACCTGACTTTGAGAGCTCTTCTTTCAGCTGCTGTGGTTGGAACTCGTTGAAGAGCTGGTTTATCTTCCTGAAAATACACCCTCGTGCCCATTGCATGTTCTCCCCCACCTCTTGAAGGCCTCTTGAGTCAGTCTCCCAGAAGGGAGGTGGTCAAGAGGATATTTTCCGGAAATCTTGGTGAACCAGGTTCCCAGGCAAAGGGAAAAGCTAATAAAAAATCAACTGTGGGAGATTTTAATGTTTGTGCTGAGCAGTGTTGGCAGTAACCCTCCAGGCAGTCTCCAAAACTACAGTTGGTGAGGACAGGAATGGTTTTTGCTCCAGGGTTCTGTAGGACCAGCCCCTTTCCTGAGCCATCCTTGGTGGCTCTAAAAGACCTCCAGGGATGGAGACTTTCCTCCAGAGCTTCACCCACCTTATGTTTAGCTGTCGTCTGGGATCTTTCCCACCTCCTAAGTGCAGGTTTCCATGCTGCACTTCGAGCTCGTGTCTTACTGGGGAAAAGACAATTGTAAAAGATGATTATTCCCTGCTTACCTGCATCAGCCTTGATGTATTTACACCTGGGAATGCAAACAAAAGCATGCCCAGTGCCCTTTCATTGAGCTGCCCAGTGAGGGCAAACATTTCATTTTTTGGACCTCCTCTGGCTTGATTTTTTTTTTTTTAATTTTTGTGTATTAAAATCTACTCGTTCTGAACCATTGACAAGAATTCTTCCATCGTGTCTTCCAAAGTCGCCCTTGGCTCCGAAAGGAACCTGGTGATGAGATGGTATCTGCTGGCCTGTGTGCTAGGGCCCTGTAGTGCATTCCTGAGCACAGGAATTTCGGCTGGATTCCTCAGCCCCTGCCTCCGGACGAGGGGAAGGAGAAGTTGCAGGAGCATCTACCACGAAAGGCTTTGGCAGGACGGTGCTCAGCACAGTTTGCTCTGGTTTCCCCTCGGTGTTGATGGAAACAAAGTCCTCTGAATGAGCTGAACATCAACGGCCAAGAAAGTCCAGTGCAAAATTCCACTCTTTTTAGCCTTTTCCATTGGGGGCTGACAAGAGGGGGCTGAGGGACTTCTGAGGCCGCTCCCTCCTGACTCTGCAGTGCTCACAGCTTGCAGCTCTTACTCCTTTTGGTGCCCAGGAGAACAGAGCAACAAGTGTCAGCCTTGGCCTCTGGAGCCACTGGATCCCCAACAGCAGCACCCATCTGCAGCTTTCAGTCGAGGTTCTGGGTTTGCCTTGCAAAAACCAGACCATGTCCTGTGCTCTCCGAGGAGCTCCAAGGTGATGGCTCAAGTCCTTGAGCATTTCCCATTCTGTCCCATAAAAGAACTCCCCAGAGCAGTAATTCTGTGCTGCTTCACAACTCCAGGCCCTCCGTGCCCAGAGCAGTGTTTCTTGTGATGTCACAGGCTGTAGAGCCATGAACTCCCCTCAGGTGAAGGCTCCACTCTTGGATTCCTCCCTCAAGCACGAGGGTGTTGAGAAGGTTCCCACCATCTCCCCTTCCCTTTCTTGTTGGGTCATCCTGGCTCCGTGCCACAGGGCTGGGCCTTGCCCAGGACTCCTGACTCCCTGATGCAGGAGCCACATGGAAATGCTTCTCCACTTGCCTTCCCCTCCCCTTCCAGGGGCTGTTCCCATGGGAGTTTTCCTTGGCAGGAGATCGGCTCTCTGATCATTCCTAGATGTTATCACTGATGCTACCAAAGAAGAGGATTTTGCACTTTTTGAAGGAGATTGAAGGATTTTGCACTTTTTCTATTCTCGTGGTGACGTTCAGCGTGGTGGCAGTGGTTGCTGTTGTCTGGTCAAGAGTGGGGCTGGTTCCTGCCTCCTCACCCTCCAGGACTTTGGTCTTGAGTTCCTGTTTGAGCTCCACGTGGAAATGGTTTCATGCGAGGTCCTGCCGTTCAACCTTCCCGTGATGTAGAGGGTCAAGCCAAGAGGACATCCCTCACTCCACGAGTGACTGGCAGTGTGGAATTACACACTGTTCCATTCCTCCCAGCCATTCCAGGTGGCTTTGGGAATTCCACATGAAGTTTTCGGGGTGCTTCATTGAATGTCCATATTGTCCAACCAGGTTGTTGAGACAACTCCTGTCTTGGTGTCGGCATTCCAAGGCTCGCAGAACCTGCCTGTCCAGCTGTGAATTCCCACTGCTGCCATCAGGACAACATGCCAGACATTCACAGGACTCATGGCAGAAGGCTCTTCATTCCATCTGCTGCCAGATCCCAGCTCGATGCTCCCAGCCCAGACAGAGCTTTGTCCCAGGTTGCCTTGGGTTGGTTTCCTCACTGATGGGTCCTTGTGGTGGTAGGACCTGCGCTGCCATTCCAGCCCATCTTCCAACTGTTCCTCCTATGATTGCCTCATACCTGGGATGAGATTTCCAAGTTTATTCAGTCTCGTGGCATTTGGATGTGCAGCCACGTGGGCAGATGTCCAGAAAGCCACCTGTGTCCAGGGCTCACCCCACAGCATGGACAGCAGGTCAGGGGAGGGGATTGTCCACCCGTGTCAAGGGACCCCACCCACAGAGCTGTGTCCAGCTTTGGGGACCCCAACAGCAAAATGATGTGGAGCTGCTGGGGGTGTCCAGGCAGGAGAAGAGAAGGCTCCAGGGAGAGCTTCCAGCACATTCCAGGGCCTCAAGGGGCTCCAGGAGAGCTGCAGAGGGACTGGGGACAAGGGATGGAGGGACAGGACACAGGGAATGGCTTCCCACTGCCAGAGGGCAGGGATGGATGGGATCTTGGGAAGGAATTCCTGGCTGGGAGGGTGGGGAGGGGCTGGGCTGGAATTCCCAGAGAAGCTGTGGATCCCTGGAAGGGTCCGAGGCCAGGTTGGACAGGGCTTGGAGCAGCCTGGGACAGTGGAAGGTGTCCCTGCCATGGCAGGGTGGCACTGGGTGATGTTTAAGGCTCCTTCCCACTCAAACCATTCCATGATTCCATGGCCTGAGCCTCTTTACACTGAATGGGAGATAAGGATGGACTCAACCTGAGATACCAGCAAGAAGACAGGACATCTTGTGTCCCTGAGCAGGCCAATATTCCATCTTCTGAAGGACTGGGAATGAAGCTGAAGCTGAAGCCTTCTCCATGCTGCACTACCTTTGATCTCAAGGCCGAGGAGGTGTTAAAGCAAGGCAGAAACTGGCACTGATGATCCCTGAGCATCCAACGGTCCCAGATGTCCAGGGCATTTCTGATCCTTGACCCCAATTCCCCGTGCACTGAACCATTCCACCCACCCAACCCTCTCCCCTAAAGCCCTTTGGGGTGGTTTAATGGAGTCACCTGCAATTTAGGATCAAAACAGCTGTTCTTATGCTCTTACGCTCCGTGCCAGGTGAGATTTCTTTATCGGACATCGCGTAACTTTTCACCTCTGAATCCTGTGTCTCTCTGCTCTCAGGCAGAGCCTGACCTTCACCTTTGTTCCTCCCTAAGCTGAAACCTCTCGTCTGCTGAAGCAGCAGGAGTTTCATTCTCTCCTCTGGCCCATCACAGTCCCGCAGCTGCAAACATTGTGTGACCTGGCATTCGAGTCCAACCACGGCCACCTTGGAGTCGATCGACTCCAATCCTTTGATTCATGGTGGCCATTTCAACTCCTAAGGCCTTCCATGGTTCTTCTCTTCCCTTGGCCACCCTCATGTCCTACCCATCCTCCTCATGGCCGTCACTGGCCATGCTGGGCCCTTCTTCCTACTGATCCTCCACCAAAAAACGTCTTTCTCTGGGATGTGGCAGGAGCTGGTGCTGTCCCAGCTGCCCCTCTAGATGTCCTTGTGCCCGGCTGGCTGGAGCTGGCTCCTCACCCCTGCCGAAGACAGGAGGGGCTTTTTTGGGTGGCTTCAGGGTGGGGAAGCAAAGTCACAGCCTGGCTGCATCTTCCTGGGAGCCCACGGCCACGGTTTGTGCTGCTCTGTGTGTGATCCATCACCTCTCTGTGACAGACAGGAGCTGGTCTGAGCAGCCCCAGGATCCAATGGAATCCCCTTTCCCTGCCTGCCCCGTTCCTCCCAGCGCTCCCCAGCCCAGCTCCACTTTCTTTGCGGAAACGTATTTTTCAAAGACTCAAGAAGTTGGTTTGGGATTTTTTTTTTTTTTTGTCTAATGGATTTCCTGTTTTTAATACAATTGAAAGGGTCTGAAATCCATGCTTTAGATTAACATATGCCAGCTAGATTAGGGCTAATCAGGGTGCAGGTCTGAGCAGATGCAGCGCGGGGCCAATCCCAGACCTGATTACAGCATCTCAGTGCTTTAATCGTCTCTCTCCCAAGGGCGATCAGCTCGGCTCTAATGCACAGCAGACTTTCCAGCCCTCTCCTCCTTTGGTTTGTTACCACCCCTGGCAGGAAGGGCCGCTACGTCATCTGCTGAGGCGATTTGCGTTAATCCCATGCAGAAAGGGATCTGCGCGGCGCCGTCTCTCACGGAGACTCGTCCATGCGCTCCCAGAGGTGGCCAGGCCTGGCCAAGCCTTGTCTGAATTAACTCATCCTTTCCAAACACCCCAGCTGCGTGTTCAGGGCTCACCAGCACCCGGGTTTGGCACGTTTGGATGGCGTGGTGGGAACGTCGCGCTGTCTGTGGCCCATGGTGGTGGATCTGCTCCTTGGGTTGTCCATGTGGCATTTGATCTCCTCTGGGTTAACAACCCCAGTAACCCAAAGGGCTTAGTTGGCTTGTTGGTCTGGAGAGGGGATTTGAGGCGCATCCCAGGCCAGATCCCCAGGTCCTGCTTAAACTGAGATGTGCTGTGTTCTCCCAAGGGGTCTGCAAGGAGATTTTCTTCAGGAGGGCTGAGCCTGAGCTCTCTTTTCTCATTTGTTTCGTTGCCTGAAATTCCCACTGACCAGAAAGCGCCCTGGGAGCTGGGAACCTCCTCCTGACTGCACCATTTGTGGCAGCCAGCGCTGAACACCCAACCAGGGAACCAATTCCTTGGCTGGGCTTGGTGAACGTGGCCACAACCCCTCTGGCTGGGGGATCAGGACATTTCCCATCCCACGGAGCGCTTTGGGACCCCGAGAGGAGGGATCTTGGAGGAGCTCTGGGCTGTGCTGGGGTCACCCACCTGGTCAGCACGATTAGCTCCTAAGCTTTCCTGTCTGCACAGAGAGAGTTATCCGAGGACACGGAGCTGCCTCACGTTACCAAACGAGTGCCCTTGGTGGGGCAGAGCTCTGCTCCCTGCACCTCAACCCACAGGGATTGCGCGGCTTTTTCGGGAAAGCCTCGCTCAGGAGCCTGGTGTCGTGGCAGGGGTTGGCCATCCATCCCATGCTGCTGCTGGAAGGATTTGTTGACCTCAAAAAGCTGCTTTTATCCCCAGCAGAGGTGTGGGTAGTTTCTGAAATGTCTAAATCGTCTCATTTGCCCAAATCCTGCTTGGCCAAGCCAAGGGTGGAGGTGGGTACAGGGACAACACCGGAGTAGAACGATGAAATTTCTCCTCCCAGCACGCAGGATTTGCCATTCCCCTCCCCTGCCCAGCTCTGCTGAGTGCTCCTCGCTATTTTTTCCACCTCTTTCCACCCTTCACATCACAGTAACCCCTCAGGGGCCTCGTTGTTTTGTTGCCACCTTGATTGGTGTTTCCCAGCTCACCAGGACTCGCCTTTGGCTCCGCGGCACCGAAGCTTTGCCAGCTCCATCCTCAGCCTGGAGGCCTCTGATCCCCTCCTGCAGCTGAGCCACCTTTGGGAAAAGCTGTTTCTACTGTGCCAGACCCATCCATGACTGGGGAAGGGCTGAGAAAGGGGGTTTGCTTTCCTTTCTCTGTTTTATTTGTCCCACACCCGTGTGAGAGCCTGGAGCCAGTGCCGGGAGCGAGTTTGGCTTGGCCAGGCCTTGCTGGTCCCACGCTGCTCCTTCCCTGTGAGGGGAGAAGGCCCTGGCTGGGATGGAAGGGGAGCTGGAGGAAGGGAATTGTGCTGGGGAGAGGTTGTAAGGGAGCTCATGGATGCACAGCAATGGGATCCTCCCACGTGCCACCGGTGGGGAGGTGTTTGAGTGACCTGCAGAGTTACAGGGGATGGGAGAAGCCAAATTTATCCCTTCCTCAGCCCCACAGTTCCCAGTTCTGGGCATATCAAGTGGAAAAATGCATGTAGGAAGTGTGTTCCTGTGGGTGATCCCTGATGAGCTGTGGGGTGGGAGGAAAACTGGGCCTGGTGGGTTTGGCTGAGCAGGTCCCTGCTGGACCATCCCAAAACACAGCTGGTTTGGATTCCTTCTCCAAAAATGATGTCGTTTCTTTCCTCCTTATCCTTATTCTCTCTCCCTGCAGCCCGACAGCCCCGGGGCGTGGGCTCCAAGGTGCTGCTGCCCATCCCAACCCCATCCCATCCCATCCCCCTGGCTTCATGGAGGGCAAGTCCAGCACAGAGAGGCCTCCAAGGCACAAATCATCATCCCAGCACGGACACAGCCAGGCAGGGGGGCACTGTCCTTCCTGGTTCTGGTTTTCCATGGATAGAACCCTGGAATGGGTTGGGTGGGAAGAGGCCTTAAAGCCCCTCCAGTGCCACCCCTGCCATGGGCAGGGACACCTCCCACTGTCCCAGGCTGCTCCAAGCCCCATCCAACCCGGCCTTGGACACTTCCAGGGATCCAGGGGCAGCCCCAGCTTCTCTGGGAATTCCAGCCCAGCCAGGAATTCCTTCCCAAGATCCCATCCATCCCTGCCCTCTGGCAGTGGGAAGCCATTCCCTGGGTCCTGTCCCTCCATCCCTTGTCCCCAGTCCCTCTGCAGCTCTCCTGGAGCCCCTTGAGGCCCTGGAATGTGCTGGAAGCTCTCCCTGGATCCCTCCCTTCTCCAGCTGAGCACCCCCAGCTCTCCCAGCCTGGCTCCAGCCCTTGGAGCATCTCCATGGCCTCCTCTGGATTTGCTCCAGCAGCTCCACACCTCTACAGAGCAGAGAACCCTCCTCCGGGTGGGACAACTCCCAACCATCCAAAGAACCACCACCAGAGCAGCACAAACGCAGCCTCCAAACCCTTGGGGACCTCCCCTCTCGCGCCGCTCCCTCTCCTGCTCCTTCCCAACCCCACTCCTGTTCCCTCCTGTCTCCGCAGGCCTCGTGCAGATCCCCGTGAGCATGTACCAGACCGTGGTGACCAGCCTGGCCCAAGGCAACGGCCCCGTGCAGGTGGCGATGGCGCCGGTGACCACGAGGATAGCGGACACTGCCGTCACCATGGACGGGCAGGCGGTGGAGGTGGTGACCTTGGATCAGTGACGGCGCCCGGAGCAGCGGGATCGTGCCGATTCTCCTCGTCTCTTAACGCGACTTTCATTTTTTTTTTTTTTTTTTTTTTAACTCCCTTCCCGNTTTTTTTTTTTTTTTTAACGCCTCTCCAGAGATGCAATCAGGTGGCATCGAGTCTCTCCCAGCGTTGGAAACGAAAAAGGTTTTGTTGACTTTTTTCTTTTTTTTTTTTTAAATGAGAAAAATTGGAAAAAAAAAAAAAAACAAAACAACAAAACGAAACAAATCCTGGCGGAGGATGTTGTGTAAAGTGCATTTTTCTAGCGCCACTCTGCTCTCGGAGGAGCGAGAAGCCAAATTGTGACGGGACTTTGATTCCGAGGAGGTTGAAAAGAAAATGAAAATAAAGCGACCCCTTTTACTCCCCGTTTTTCCCCCCCTTCTCTGTGGGATCGAGCAGGAGGAGGCCGGGGGGGCAGCACGGACACCCTCGGCCAACGCCGCTCCAGCAGCACCCGCTGGCACCTTCTGGGCACAGCCCACCCTCAGCAGCGAATTAGGTATCAAAGATTTTAATATGGACTTTTATATTCCAAAAAACCCACCCCTGGAAAAAAAAAGCAAAAAAAAAAACAAAAAAAAAAACCCCAAAAAAAAAACCCAAAAAGAAAAAAAAAAAAAAAAAAAAAACAAAAAAAAAAACCCCAATAAAAAAACCACAAAAGGAAGAAAAAAAAAAAAAAATTTGGAAAAAAAAAAAAAAAAAAGACTCCTCTCCTGGGAA
>VZRV01002772.1:42597-81987 GCA_013398115.1 Falcunculus frontatus | reverse complement strand
CCTCCCTCCCGCACACCTCCCCCGCCCCAGCAGCCGCATCAGGAGTGATTAACCCTTTTGTTTCAGCGCGGGGCCGGAGGTGCCTTTCGAGCAGCGGGCAGAGATTTACATGTGGAAACATCACCTCCATCCCCCAACCTAACCATATGCACAAAGGAAAACAGTCATGCATTAAACATGGGATTTATTGCCTTCTGGCCAGCATGCTGTTTCTTAAGTCACCATTAACCGGACCCAACAATTGCACATTTCGACTCAAAGAAGAGAAGGGGGAGGAGGAAAAAAAAAAATTAAAGAGCCCAAACCTCCTGCGGGCTGGGAATAAGCAGCTCCCGTAACGTGCATGGGTTTTGATCGGTTCTAGGCATGGAAACAAAACCAGTCCCAAACGCAGGCAAAAAAACATAAAGAAAGTTCTTGGGGGGACACACAAAAACATTTGGGCACAACAACCACAGCAACTCCGAACAAACGCTCCCCACCCGGGACGGGACGTGCCCAAGTCCCGCCGCATTCCGCCCGGGAGCAGGACGGGCACCGCGGGAGGGTCCCGAGCTCCGCTCCGAGGGCGGCAATAGCGGGGGCAGAGCCCGCACCGGAGCCAGGGAGCCGCCAGCCCCCGCAGCCCGGCTCGGGGAGATGCTGCTCCGGGAGCCCCGGCCCGACCCCGCTCCCGTGGGGGCCACCAGCGAGTGCCCCCCCTGCCCTTCCCCTGCACGCCCACCCCACCGGGAGCTCACGGCTGATTTTAACCAAAATTTCTACTTTTCCCGTAGCACGGCCCAGGAATGCGATCTCCCCAAAAATGGGGAGAGTGATTCGCGGTGGCGAAGTCCCCCACGCCGCCCAAATACAAAGCGCTCACGCACACCCCACATTAGCTCACCGGAGTTATTTTAGGAAGTCGGAAATCAAAGATGGCTGGAGGTCAAGCTACAAAAGGTCCAGGGCGATTGTGATCTCCAACAAAAATAGTCCGAGCGTGGAGGTTTTTTCCCCCGTTTTTTTTTAAGCCCCACAAAAATTCTCATCTAACTCCCGACAAAGTGCTAAACACACCGAGGAAACCCAGCCCGAGCCGTTTCCTACACCTCCGAAGTTGTCTGTAATTTCTCCCTCTGCTCCCCCACCCCTTCACCCCCATCCCCCCAATTCCCTCCGCCTCGGGGAGGCTTTGGGGTTCCCCTCCCATGAGGCTGCGGCCCCACGCGGGACCCGGCGGAGGCTCCGCGGGCGCGGAGGGAACGTGCGGGGCATTGCGGGGCCGGGCAGGGCGAGGGGCAGCGCTGCGCTCCGCAGCCGCCCGAAGCCGAACCCCCCCGAAAATAACGAGGAGCCGCTGCCTCGCTCAGCCCCGCGGGGCGTTCAGCCCCCCAAAAAACCTGGGGGGAAGCCGAGGGTCGGCTCCTGGCAGAGCCCGCGGAAGGAAAGGAGCGGGGGGTGAAGCACGAGGGTGGAAAAAGCCCCGCGGGAAGCGCCCCTCGCTCCCCGCCGCCGCCTCCGCGCATCAGCCAAGTTGGGACCCGCGGCCGCTCCGCGCCCCCTCTGCGCTCACCACTTGCAGCATCTGGGGGCTGCTCCTCGGAGTTGATGTGCTGGGGCTTCGCCTGCTTCCGTCGCGACATGGTGCACCAGCATCGGGAGCATGCAATAGTAGCAATTATTTTCCTCTTCACAACAAATTCCTAGAGTTGGGAAATTTGGGCGGAATGCGCATGTCAGAGTAATTATGATTATCAATAATGCATTGCGATTTATCATGGGTCCCTGACGGCTGATTGGCCTGAGTCCAAGGGCTCACAGATTATTCAAATCAGCCCCATTGATCCGCGCAGCGGGGCACGCTGGGCCATGTAGTCCCCGCGCCCGGCCCGCCCCGGCGGGCGACAAAGGCGTGAGCCCCGCGGGACCGGGGCCGCCCCGGGCCACCCCCCCCGGGCTGCGGGGGGACCCCGGCACCTCCCCGAGTAAACAAACAACCGGGCAGCTCGGCTCTCCAGCCTGCACACGGACAATACCTTTGTTGTCTCACCTGCGCTTTCTATATCGTGCTTTAAAGAGTTTTTTCCCCCCCTCTCCCCTAAAGCAAGCAGAAGCCCGGGACAATGCTCATTCTTCCCTTTGTCGCTCGATAAGGTGGCAAAGGGAAGATGCGGGGGACGAGCCCGGGGTCTCGCGGTGGGGTGGGCAACTGGAGGGGCTTTAAAAGGGGATGCAGACGGCGCGTAATTAGGCTGGTTTGGTTCAGCTGTTTAAAGACTCTTTAAAGTCTCGCCTTCTGGGAAGCAGGCGAAGTTGAGCCAGTAGTATTTTTAACAGCAAGCAAAAACGTGAGACACATGAAGGCGCGCGTGCAAAAGTTGGAGCAACAGTGCTTTGAAAGTGTTTTCCCACACTGAGCTGACTGCGTTAATACATAGTGGAATCATTTTCATCTTTACTCCCCTTTTTGGCTGTTGGGTTCCATAATTTTCATCTTTACTCCCCTTTTTAGCTGTGGGGTTCCATAATTTTCATTTTTACTCCCCTTTTTGGCTGTTGGGTTCCATAATTTTCATCTTTACTCCCCTTTTTAGCTGTGGAGTTCCATAATTTTCATCTTTACTCCCCTTTTTGGCTGTGGGGTGCCATAATTTTCATCTTTACTCCCCTTTTTGGCTGTTGGGTCCTATGGGAATCTGAGCCACGCTTAAATCCTCCCCACGAACCCCAGCCGAGTGGCCCCTGGCGCTGGGTGGCACATTGGGGACAGTCCCTGTGGCTGGAGGTGACCACAGGACCCAGCTCAGCTGAGCCTCGGGTTGAACTGTGCTGTGAAGCCCCCGAGTGTCACAGCAGAGTCACCCCAACTCCTCCGACCCCCTCTGAAGCCAGACGGATCTTGCAGAAGCGAAAATGTGAGGATCCTTGAATGCATGGAGAGGTGGATTGCCAAATCTTTGTGGGACACGTGATTGCTTTTTGATTTAATGTAGAACAACACACATGCCCCAGGTCTGGCTATGAAAGATGAAGTGGGTTGCTTGAAAACACTGGGGAGAGAGATTTATTTGGTGAAGAGATAATTTTGTTGATTTGGAGGAGGAGGACACGGGGTAAGGGTCCAGGAGAATTAGGTTCAGCTGAAGGCACACTCAATATGCACTTGCCATTGCATCCATCAGCAAACAGTCGAGCAGGGGCTGTGCCTCAGTTTCCTGCTTGTGCACTGAGGGTTCCCCAGCTGTAAAGAAACATCCACCCGAGGTGATGGGGCGGTTCAGAAGGGTGATGCAGAGTGGAAAACCCAAACCCGACTCGCCAGCAGGAGGGAGGAAGCGATGGCTCCTCTGGCAGCCACACAACTGCCACAGGACATTGCACAACACCACAGGCTCAGCTCACCTGGTACTTCACTGGCACTTCCACCCTGCAAAACCCCCGGGGGTTGTACAACATTTACTCTGTACCAAAATTTGTGCCTGTGCATACAGTCATGCCGAGTACTGGTCAGGTTTATCTTTATTTTGGTGGTGCTTGAGGAGGAGGGACCTGGATGGGACATCCATAAAATATCCTAATGCTGTAGATCAAGGTAAGCAGTGCATCCTGATCTAATTAGTTCTGTATCCTCTCAGGAGTTGGTTTTGTTTTTACAGCGTCTCACGAGGGGGTTTTATTTAGCTAAGGATAACACAAATCTTGCAGAGCAGAAGGTGTCACCCTCCTCCTTGGACAACTACTGAACATGGAGGTCAGGGGACAAAGTTTGGTTTCCAGGCCACTTTCCTCTGCAAGCAAAAAATTGTTTAGAACCCCCACTCCTCCTGCACTTTAATGGACACATTACATCAAGAGAAACTCTGTATTTACTGATATAAAATGGAAGAGATTACCAGGAATTTGAAATCGCTGACCATTTTTATCTGGTGTTTACTCCACCCCCAAAGAGCTTCTCTATATTTGTTTGTTTAACCAACAGTTTGAAATGCTCTTTGTTCCCAAAGTGTGTCCTGAGGAAATAGACTGTTAAACAAGATTGGTACCGATTGATCCACAGATAGATATTCACATTGATGAATCCTCTCCTTTTACACTTGATATGCTCAGTGTGACCAGCAGATTTTCAGTTATTACACAGAAAGCTCCCAACCCACATCAATGAATTTATTAAACCACGCTGGTTTATGTGTCCAGCTGAGAGACTGACAGCCCTGTACAGTAGATCCATACTGAAAATAGACAACTCCTGTGGAGCATTTGTACTGAATTTAAAGGAATATATTATATGAAATCAATAGAAGTTTTGGTATTGATTTCACAGGACTGGGATTTCACTCAGCACAGCTCTAACACACTGATGGAATAGAATACATGGGAAGCATTAGGTTAAGATAAAAATGAAAAAGTTGCTGTATTTAAGGCTGGGAAGACAGAAAAAGTAGGAGAAAGAGCACAAACAAAGTGAAAAACACAGGGAGGAAGAGGAGGAATGTGACCAGGCGAAAGCTGTCCCGATTCTATTTTTCTGGGAAGGTGTTCCCAGCCAGCAGTGGTTATAAATAGGCTACGCTGGGTGGTTACATCATATGCAAAAGGCATTTTGCTTGGCTTTAGCACGATCATATGGATTAGCATGATTACAGCTCCTGGATGTGAAAAATAGCAGGCTTCCTTTTCGGGCTTGACAGTTATTTATTTTTTTAAGAGAAGTCCAGAGGAACAATCTCCTACCACCAACAGAGCTGCGGCATGGTCCCTGATAGGCGAATTTCCAGGGGCAGCGGGCCCAGCTCGCAGTGATAACAGGAGCTGTTTTACACCCTGCCTCGGCAGCACCTGGAACTCCTGCCAACAGAAACTGTTGCCAGCGGCTCTGCCCAGCCCCGGAAATTCCTGTCCTCAAGAATATCACTGCAAAATGGTTACATCTATGGAAAAAATCCGATGGGGATGTTTGTTGAAGATGTGTATATTGTATGTATCTCCGTATGGACACTTACTGACTCCCACTGAGGTAAAGAACACGGTCTTAAATTCTGCGTTGTCTCCTCTGACCAGCTCAGTTTGTTGCTGGGAAGAACACACAAGTTAAAAACTTAGGGTGTTTTATTTATTCAGAATCCAAATATAACCAAAAAATGCCTTTTCCTAGGTTGCACTGTGTATTACCTACATCTTTATAGCTTGGAGAGCAGAAAAAGGAAAAGGTCTTTGAGGCACAGCGGTTCACTTTGCTCTTGTATTGTCCCCTGTTCATGACTTCAGCTCACTGACAGGTAAAGCCCCCAGTGCAGACTCCCAGGGCTCATCTCTGCTGTGTGGAACTCGACTGACTTCAACGTTCCCTGTTGGAACACGTTTAGGAAGTTTCAAGTTTGCTGATATGAAGTTGACCATAGCTCTGTAGGCAATGTAAATCAGGGCAATTAACGTTCGTTGTTGGGCCAGTTAATCAAGATTGAGTGCAGGGACCCAGACATTGAAATTCAGAAGCAGTTCATAAGGATGTTAAATTGAATGTTGGCAAGGGCAGTGACTCCTCCAGTCTAGACTCCATCCCAATCCAAAACCAGGAGAATCCTCTTTAAACACCTTTGGTACCATTCTAACTATGACAATGAAGGGATTTTGTTCTCCTGTATCACAAAATAAAGGTTATGTTTTCCCTCAGTCCATCCCTCCATCTTCCTTTTCTGAAGCTGCTGAGCACCTCAGTCAAACCTGATCACGGGGGACAAGTTTTGAAGAGATGAGTTTGTGCTGATTGTGTGACAATCCTCACCTGGAGAGAGAAGAAAGATCCGGATTAATGTGGTCATTGGAAGCAAGAACTGGGGTTCAAACCTTACCCAGGTGGCAGCCAGAAAGCCAGAGGGCACCAAAGTGGGACTGAGGAGAGGGTGAAGGATGGAGCACAATCCTTTAGCAACCTCAGCCCCCAGCTCAGGGAACAAAACTCCCTCCTGGACCTGGTGGTGCTTTGGTCCAGCTGCAGATAACGCAGCCACAGCATTGCTGAAGTGCCTTCCATGTGGGAATTGTTAATGCAAGCACAACTGAGCCATGGCCCTGGTTTTTATCTGTATTTTCACTGGTATTATTATGGGGTACACCTGTTCATTACTAAGCTTCAGGCCAACGTTAGAAACTTTCTTTCTAAGCTCAGCTCTCCCACGCAAGGGAAGGAATAACACAAGAATTGTGACTTTTTGAAAGACCCACCAAGGAGCCCCCAGCCAGGAGGAATGAGAGGCATGTGGGTTAGGCAGGTAAACAAACAAACCTCTGGGTGTTTGTTAAAATGCCCGAGCGTTTCACCTAGGCAGCAGTAAACTTTACCAGCTCTAGTTTCTCACAGCGTGAAAAGTGTCCTTGTGCAATGTCTTGTATTCGACGTCAGATGCAATCTGAGGATGAGAGATCCAGCTTTCCCCAAGAATACAAGTATTTCTCAGAATGGATTACCTGGCTGTTAAGAGAGTAACATTCCCCCTCCTCTGCAATATTTGTTCAATTTCAAACACTTGCTTCTGAATAAACCCGAGATCAGAGGCAGGCGTAACTTGGCTTTGTCTGCTGTCTTCTTTGAATTTCATGGCCCAGTGATACATCAGGGAGAGGAACAGGAATCCTGTGAGATCCTTTCCTCCCAGACAAGGTACACAAACCCTTTCTTTTAGCACTAGGCTGTAATGGGGCCTTGGGGATGTCTCATTATTATCCCTTTTTCAGGGGGATGTTGGGCCAGCAGCGGTGTGAGGGTGCATCAGGGCTGCCATAGCCCGTGGTGAACCCCTGCATGGTTTGGAATTGGATTATGAGGCAAATTTTCTTTCAGGGAATACCAAACAATATCTGAATTGTGACAGTGAAATATTGAATGAGATGGCAATGAAAATACAACTCAGTGGATAGCAAATGATGCCCTCCCCTTGTATCCTTGTCTCAGGCAGCCACGATGGAACTGCAGGTGGTGTTCTCCATAATCCATTTGCTGTTACTCTTTGTGTTATCCTAAAAAACAGCTCATGAAAGGCACATGGGACTTGCTGCCTGTCCCGACAAAGGGCTGAGTTTGGTTCCAGGTCTGTGTTCCTGGTACTTGCAGAGAAAATCATCTGTGTGGAGATGACTTGAAACAGCAACTCGAGAGAGAATTGTCAATTTCCTTGCTCATGTCAGTGGAGCACCAAGATCGAAACTGAATTATTTTCAGATGTCAAAATACCACTTAGCAGGGGATTTTTACTTAGTAAAATTAGCTTTCATTTTGTGCTTTTATGACTATGATTAATAACATTTTTTTTTAATGTGGTAGACCTAATTCCATTTCTTCTGCTACAGCAGTTTTTCCAATTACTTTTATCAGTTACACCCCAGTCCTAAATCTGGCTCCTTTCCATATGGGTGAATTTGGTTCATGCCACATTTCGTGAAGGACTGGCAGTCAATTGTTAGTGGAGATTCAGAGCAGGTTTGGGAGGTGCCATCTGGTCTTTGATAACTCAGCTTTTAGTAAAGAAAGAATTATCACCAGCTAAAAAATCCCCAAGTCCCCTGTCTTCAACTGTTACGGTTGGAAGTCAATAGGAAAAAAACCCAAACCAAAACATTAACACTCAAAACCATGAATAGAAATCAACACAAAATTATCCTGATAAAAGCTGATGGAAAAAAGGACACAGATGTATGAGGGTTTATTTTTATGAAGTGTTAGCTTGGAATGATGACTCCAGTATCTAAAATGATCAAAATTAGTGCTCTACTCTTTATGCCAGGAGGGAGGGGGAAATACAGGGGATAAAATAGAATGATCTCTCTTCAAGACGTGCACAATTTACTCTGAGTCTTGTCCTCTTCTCACCATTTATAGATCTTGTACCAAGAGTAAAGTGTGGAAGAAGCTCGTCCCTTCCTTCTCCTGGTTCCAACTTTCCTACAGGTCATTTCTTGCCCAAGACTCAGTGCTGGTGGTATTTTCTGTCTGCCATAAGCAGCATTATCTCAAGATCTTGACCCAGAATGGTGTTTTCTAAAGTCACCCGGATTCAGCACAGCTCTGTGAACATCTGGGAAGTTCCCCAACCTCTGCTTTACAATCTGCCTGCTTTTATACCCACCAGAGCCTCAGCACTGTCTGCTGATTCCCTTTGGGGGTGGAAATGATGCCCCAGTGCATCCCCCAGCGTGTGTCAGCTCCTCTGAGTGCCCTGGGAAGCTCCTGGGGTGAGAGGTGAGGGTGGCTTTGTGTGAGCCCTGGGTGCCAGCCTGGCTGCCCCAGCTGTGCCAAGGCCACACGCTGAGCAGGGAAGGTGCCAGGCAGCTGCGAGGCTCCAAAGAGTTTCCAGGTGATGCCCTTGTGGACATGGCTTTCCCTCTATGGGGGGAGCTGGGATGTAGAATTCAGGAGGAAGAAAGCAACTGGTCAAAGCTAAAGCAGTGGTATTCGGCTCAGAACAAAAGTGGTTTTTAAGGCCCTTCATAATTAAAAACTTGGCAGGGATTTGGCTGCAAGGAGAACTGGTGCAGGGTTTGGATTCAGTGGGGATAAGCCCATTTCCATTGCAAACCTCGCACTTTTCAGCTGGTTGTGTCTTGTAACTTGGTTATCCCTGGATCAACAGCTTAAATTTTAATGTAGTTATGTTAGCTAAGGTACGGTCTACTCCACAGACTTTAACTAGATTAAGAGACAGATCAGCTATAATTGGAGTCCCTGATTGAATTAGATTGGGATTACAAATATAATTGGATACTACCCTATTTGAGACACTTCAAAGGAAATATGTCTTTGGAGCATGAAAGCTGAAAAATCAACAGACCTTTGGAAATCCTTGAGCCTGTTTCCTGTGTGGACGCAGCCAGGCCCGTGGAGCGCCAGAAAGATATTTTTTAAGAGACAGTTCACTCGTAAAAACTCTAAATCAGATTCCTGACGCACGTTCAAGTCGAAGGCAACGTAACCTTGCCACTTTTTAATCTTGCCCGTGGTAGTGGTACAGCCAGATCAGGCTAAAACTGTGCCTGAAAGAAGCTTTAAAACCTAGTAACCAGTCCTAAGTATGGACTAATAGGCCTCAGGTTTTATTGCGGGATACAAGCGAGGAGCCGCAGTTTAAGCAAAGAATTCCTTTTGCTGACATGGCTTTTGCAGACATTTCCATTTGAAAGGGGCAGTTGGGTGAACAATGGTCCCTGCGCTGCTTCAGTGCTTGACACCTTGCAGCATGTAAAGGACAAAAGCCTGAAAACTTTTTTTTTTTTTTTCATATGATATCTTTTCCTGTTTGTGGCCTTTAGTCTTTGCACTCCTGTGAGCCTCCAGCCACCAGAGCTGTGGTTAAGTAGGTCACACCATAAACAGGCTTATCACAATAACAGCAGGCTCATAGCCCCACATGGAAAAACCTCGTGAATACAGTTTGGGGAAGAAAAACAAAAATCTAGCTGCCTCTGAACTGACCAGCCATGTGACCAGGAGAAATCACAATTCCACCCTCCAGGTATCCAGTCCTAGATCAACGTGAGCCCCCATGAAGATCCCAAAACTACTGAGGGGATGCTCCAGCCTGGTCCAGGCACCCAATGACTTCAGCTCCCTTTAGCTCACATCTTACCCTCCTTCAATCTCCTCATCCAGGCTCCCCCAAAGCCCCCAAACATTCTATTTTATATGGAAATAAGTTATTATGTGAGAGGTCATTTTCAGGGGGAACACCCAGCCTGGGGTGCTTTTTGTTCTTTTTTGTTCTTCTCCTTTGGGCTGCACCACAAATTTGCCACTCACGGGAGGAACTCTGCTGTGGCTGTGCACAGCTCAGCCCTGAAGTCTCAAAGTGCCTTCCACACATGAAATATGGTTTAGAAAATAAAATCCGGTGTCAGCAAACCACAATCCCCTGACCTGTTCCTCATAACACTCAATCCTGGCTCTCTCCACCAGCACTCAAGAGCAGCAAAGCACCTTCACAGGACACTGGAATAACAGTTAATAAATTGTAACCCACACATTTGTGTTTCCCCACACTCTTTTGCTGATTAGTTGTTAACAACATCCCTGTTTAAAGGTGTGCCAGGACAAATCGGGTCCTGATTTATTTTTTTGGCATCCCACAGTTAGGTATTTTTAGGCAAAAAGACAAATGCGTGAAAGTAATTCTGTGTCCCAAAGTGAGACCTATAACCATGGGGAAAAAAAGGAGATATGGGACTCTTGGCTCCTTTGTGTAACAGATCGTGGGTATCCAGGAGAGGTTTTATTTATATGGCATTTGTATACACGAGATTTATGCTCGCAATTAAGTTTCAGTGTAAATTAGCCTGGCCTGGGTGTCTGTTTAATTGCAGGTGCAAATCAAGCTGGTAACACATCTCTTTTCTGCCCCCTCAGATTTGAAAGCAGCTCACATCTGAGCTCCGAGTGGGGATCTTGCAAATGACAAAAAGCCTCACAAAATACAAACCCTCACCTGAAATGGTCCCTTCTACATTGTCATTAGAGAGGTTATTCCACAAGAAGCTCTTCTTGTTAGGTTTGGGTGCACGAATTCACTCAATTTTGCACATCAAGAGGGTAAATCGTCTCCAAATATTGATATATGTTGAAACTATTGATCCAGCCGAGCAGGTATGTTCTCTTCAGCTGAGCTTTTCCAATTTCTAAGGCCGGTGTTATGTGACATCTTTAGCATGAGCAATCTTTATCTTGGTGCTGGTTAATTGAGAGGGCTCAGATTACCCTGAGGAGCCAGCCACTTCGGGTGGGGGTTGCTGTAATTTAGGACATCAGGAATTTTGGCTCCAAGAACAATTCTTTTCAAACTTTTCTTTTCATCTCCAAGATTAAGTTGAAAATTTTCAGGGAGGAAAGGGAGAAGAGCTGGGGTGGGAAGCACCAAAGAGATTGGCAGTCACCTTGCGTGTACTAAAGGGTGACCAAAGAGAGGAAAAAATCGCAATTTCCTTTATTTACTAAGCTTTCTCCATTGCCGGTTGTGTACGACTTGGCAACAATGTATTGATTTTTCAGGAGTTTCTTTTTACAATTACAAAAGAAAACGAAATTACTGATCGGGAAGGAAAACTTCTTTGTTCTGTTTTGTAAAAGAAACAGGAAATTTTGTGTGTTAGGAAGAAATAGAAATGCATTAAAAGATGAAAAAGGGAAGGAAGAAGATGATGCCACAGAAATCAATACAGAGAATTAGGTGAAATAGAACATCTTGTATGTTCTTCAGAAAATCATTTTCCATACACTAAATACATTTGCAGACTTGTTTCCTACAAACCTTTTCAAGTTGTTATTGGAGTCGGAAGCCACAAGATTTAAAATGGCTGAGGAATATTTTTTATTTTTTGGGGGGGGGAAAGCAAAAGATTAGGAAGCACTTGGGCTTCCAGAGACCAGCTGAGGTAATCCTAAGAAATGCACAAATATTTATCATCCCTAGAGCCGTGTCGTGGGCAGCATGAAGTCATTGCCTGGGGCTGAATCAAGGTGCAGGGTGTTACCTGCAGGGGATGTGATGAAAGAGCTCGGGGTGGAACATCAACAACCCCTACAAAACACCCGCTGCTGCTTCTGGCTGTAAAGAGAGACCTTGTCCCAACTCAGAGTGAGAAATGGTGAAACCAAGGCTGAAGAACCCGAATTTTGGGTGCTCATGCCTCTGGCAGAAATGGAATCACTGCTGCCAATAAGCAGGGAGCAGCCCCTCGGCCTCAGTCTGCTCCTGCTTCTTATTCTGGGCCCTCAGTGAGCTCAGGGTTGTTAAAGCAGAGCATGGCAAAGCCCGAGCCAGGAGCCCTGATGTGAAGCTACAGGTTGGGATGAGCCAAATTCCTGCTTCCAGCCAGTGGAGGGGAGAGGAAGGATGGTGGCAGAAGGCTTTAGACAGAGGTTTGAGTCCACAGAGCCAAAGCCTCCCAGTTTAGCTCGGAGACATCAGAGCATCAGCACTAAACAGCACCATGGCTAACCCAGCCTGGGCTCCCACCTCTCTTTGGTTCTGTTCATGCTGCACTGGCTGAAAAATAACCCAGTAAAAAAAAATAAAAATTGCAGGCTCAGCTGGGTCATTTCCTCAGCCCACAGCCACAAAAAGTGTGTGTGGGTCCCTCCAGGGAGGAGAGGAGACTGCACATGGGGCTGGAGCCCACCAGCCCAGTACCTGCCCAGCCAGGGCTCAGCCCAGCTCCCTCCAAGGAGGATCAGCTCTCGTTTGTGCAGGAGCATTTCTGCTTTTGAAAACACCGTGCAGGTCTTTTTGCCACCAGTGTAACTTCACCTCTAGGAAAGGGGAAATTAGTCTGCAATTATGTAATTATCATCCACCCTGAAGCTCAATTAATGCATTTTGTAACTCTTCCGGAGGAGGGGGGAGGTCTATTGGATGCATGGTGTAAATCTGAACCGTGGGGATTTCTCCCTCCAGCTTTGTCTGGCTCTGTTTTTAACAGCAGAAACAGGGTGGTGCAAGAAGCAAACTCAATTCAGAGCAGGCAGGGTTTGCCTCTGCAGCTCTGAGCTGCCCATGGCCTGGCTGGGCTTATTCCAGACCCTGCCTGTGTGAATGGAGCTACTTCAGCACGAGGAATTCCGCTGGAGTAGCACGAGGAATTCTGCTGGAGTAGCACGAGGAATTCTGCTGGAGTAGCACGAGGAATTCTGCTGGAGTAGCACGAGGAATTCTGCTGGAGTAGCACGAGGAATTCTGCTGGAGTAGCACGAGGAATTCTGCTGGAGTAGCCCGGGGCAGCTGCACAGGAACAAACAGCCCTGCAAGGAATCCTCAGAATACCCCAGGATGCATTTCCTGGGCTGGGCTGGATTTGCCTCCCTCATGGATTGTATAGCAGAGTGTAACTGTCTGAAAATCCTCTGCTTTGCAGTGAAGCACTGGAGGTGCTGCCCAAGGTTAAGCAGCTTTTCCAATATTTGGGTGTCTACAGAGTAAAGCAGGAGCAGTGACACCAACATAAGGCTTGGTGTAGATAGAGAACTTAGTGAGACCTTGAAATTTTGTGTAACAAGGCCAGGCTTGATCCTGTCACGGCACAAACTCCGGGTTTCTTGTCCCAAGGGGGTGTTGCAGCCTCCTCTGCAATGGATTTGCTCCCTGAAGGTGCTGCTTTACCCACTCCCAGCCTGGCCAGGGAATGTCACTGCAACACAGGAGGGAAAGGGCAAAAGAATCCGTAAATTCACCTTCTCAGTCCTACTAAATCCTGAGGAGTAGGATGTCCAGCTCTTCTGTTGTTCCACAGCCAGAGAACACCATCTTCTCCCAGCCCCATCCTCCAGACCTGGCTGGTTCTCCAGGAGGGCTGGAGCCCTGGTGGAAGGGTGGGAAGGGTGGGAAGGGTGGATGTGCTCCTGGGTGATGGGGAACACCTGAACCTGCAGCCCCTAACGCTGGGGACCCATCAGCTCCCTTCTGCTTTCAACATTTACTTCAGGAAAAACTGATTTTATTTCATAGAACCACAGAATCTGCCAAGCTGGAAGGGACCCACGAGGTGATGGAGTCCAACTCCTGGCCCTGCACAGACACCCCAAAAACCCCAGCTGAGAGCGTTGGCCAGGTGATCTTTGAACTCTGGCAGTCAAACCTCACATGTAAAATAAACCTCACATGTAATTTTGTTATCTGTGAAATGTGGTGGAAGTTGCATCCACGTGTGCGCAAAAAACAAGGAGAAAAGGTTTTAATTCACAGTGTGAGGGGATGTTTTTGCAAACTTCCACAATTTTGGGGATCTACTATTACAGAGCCAGCTGATGGTAGTTCTGAAAATGAATGTGGACTATTCAGAGCCCTCACTGTTCATATCAAGCAGTTTCTTGATACAAACTCTTTGGTTTCAGGTTTCCAGCTCCCACGATATTTGAGGTTTCATTTAGAACTGAAGTTTCTAGAGAAACAAATGCTTGTAAGAGAAGCCTTTCTTCTGCAGATCTCTCAAGTAATCTTAAAATATGGGATAATAAAGAAAAGCTTGAAAATGTGGGGTCTTGCTGGGGTTCATCCTAAGGTCATAAACCCTCAGAGAGTAAACAGGACATTTCCAGTATATATATATTTCTAGTATATAGATATTCCCAGTATTTATATATAACCTCTCTGTGTAAATATATCTATTTTTATATATATAGTAAAGGCTCAGATTACTCTAAGGTACTTTTGGAGCTTTTGGGGATAATTTAAGCTGTTGTCTGTCAGTGTGAGTGTGTATGCCTGTGCTTTATAGGGAATTTTTCCTCCTAAAACTATGAGCATAATGCTGTGTTCATCTCACTCTTACGTGGAATTTATTCATCCGAGCCCACTGCATATTCAGTTTTCCAGATACTATCAATGATAGGTGAATAAAACAGGCAGGAAATCAGATTTCAGCCTGCTGGGAATTTGAGCTCCAGCCTCTTTCTGGTTTTAGTCTGATGATCACAGCAGGTAAATGGATTGTGGAGCTACAGCTTGGGAAAAGTATCAAGAATAAGAATCGTTGAGGGAGATAGATGGCAGGAAGTGAGGGAATGGGTGAATAAAATGAATGTTCTGGTGCTGGGGAAGGACGGGCTGTCCCCGTGATCGATGGGCTCCCAGTGACAGATTCCTCGAGGTAGAAAGATGCTTCAGCAAGATTGGGTTTAACTGAGTGGGCAGATCCACAGTGGGCCTGCAGCCATAAAACAGATTTGCCAAATTGCCTTTGACTCATTATATTTATGAGTGTAAAAAGCATGTTAAATATTTTTTCTTTTCTTCTTTTTTTTTTTTTTCCCCCCTCAGGAAAGAATGAACATAAATAATGCAGGAGAAGGCTGAGTGCAGCAGTTCAGTGGTGCCCACCTGAGTCCTGATGAATCTGGAATTTGGGCACGTGGGATGAGGTGTGTGGGGAGTCAGAGTGTGGGGACAAACCAGGATCCAGGAATGAAACTCACCTGAGCTTCTGGTTATTCCTGGCCTTCAGAGTTCATCCCTTCTGTCTTCTAGAGGCAGAATGTCTCTGAGGGACATTTGCACCTTTCCTGTGGGGTCTGAGCACCAAAACTTGATCTTAGGACAACAGAAATGACTGTGTGGGACAGAAATAACTAACCAGGAGGAGGGGAAGGTGCCTGTCTCATTCAGTAATGAGTTTTGATGCTGGACATTGTTTGATGCTCAAGGAAGATGGTGTCAAAAAGCAGCAAGATAATCAGCCACCACATCAGGTTCTGTCTTGAGCTGAAAATCAGAGTATAGATGAGGTTCTGAATCCCGAGGTTAACCAAGCCTTGCAGAAATGCCATTAGCAACACCAGTTAAACAAAGAGAGTTCTGTCATCCAGTCTGTGCGTGAAACTCTTAAAATCCCTGTCTGGGTGGCCATGAGTCCCACAGTTCAATAAATCACTTCCCTGAGAAAGCATTTCCTATGAATTTGCTGTCTAATAGAATAAAATATCTCTTGAGTGTCATGTCCCCTTTTTATGTGTCTCTCCGCAAATTTGAAATGATTTTACTTCCTGATGGAGTCAGGCTATTGTTTAATCTTTAAAAGCTTCTTGCCTGATTTTCAGAAGTGCTGAGCACCCACAAATGGAGTCAGTGGGCTCTGTAAGAGCCCAAGATCTCTTCAAGATCAAGGCAGGTGTTGATGCTCGGGCAGCTCAATGCTGCCATTGCTTGGAGCCCATTGGATGGCTCCAGGATTTCCCAATCAGCTGGCAGAGGAGGATCACAGCTCAGGAATATACTTTGTAAAGGGATGTACTACCTGTTCTGAGAAACATTTAAAGAATTAAACCCAAACCCGAGTCCAAATCCCAGCTGCTCTTCTCCAGCTGACAACTCACCTTGGCAGCTCCAAGGGGTGTTTAATCCTCTGACTAATAATGACTTGCAAACACGACAGCAAAACCAGCACCAGACTGGCCACGTGTTCCAGCTCTTGGCTCTTGCTGTGGTGATGTGGGTGGGCTGAAGGCTGAATTCTTGAATAAAAGATGCACAGGGAGAGTGTTGAACCAGCCCGTGGTGCTGAGGCTGTTCTGTATCTGAACTGGCTCAATGCGAGTAAAATATTTTGCTTATAAAGAATTTTCATAAACATGTCTTGGGCTGTGTGTGAGAGGTGGGCCCTGGGATGTGCATTAGGAGTAAGCTAAACAAGCTGGAATAAACACAGGCCTGGCTCTGCAGGAGGAGGATAAATGGCCTGGCTCTGCTCCATCCCACAGAGCCCCAGGACCCTCAGGATCAACCCCAAGCAGCTCCATCTGGGAGAGACACCCCAAAACAGGAGATCCTGGCTTATCCACAACCCCATGGTTAAAATGTCTCTAAACTGCAACCACATCTAGCTCATCTGCAGCTGAGATACAAAAGGGCTGATCTACGTCAAGGGGTGTCTCGCTGCTGAAAATATCTGAAAGTTTCTCAGGCAGTGGAAAGGACAAATCACAGAGAATGAAGAGATTTTACTGGGTTTGCTGGCAAACGCTTCTCCAAAGTGTCCTGCTGGATTTTGAAAGGGATTTAGGCACTGAGGGTACAATTAGGTGTGTAAGGGGGCTTTCAAAAGACTCTGAGCGTTTGAGGTGCCCAATTCCCACTGGAATTCAGACACACCTCAGAATTAGTTTCCCTTTACTTTCATCCTGCAGCCTTGATTCCCATTAAACCCCAACTTAGGCAAACCTCAGCTAGAAAAATCAGATGTTCGGCATTTAAACTCTGGTAGTTGCCTAAATATAGATGCAAGTGCCTAATTTGAGACTTCCACTAGACCTGTGTTTAAAACTACCACCACATCTAACCCGTACAAAGGCACAAATCCGCCCTGAATAATCAAACCAATAATTGAATTCAAATGCTTTCATCCAGATAAAGGGCAGCAATTGAATTAAAATCTGCAAGGATTTTTGGAGCCAGGGTGGACAGTGTAAGTTATAATCTAGTTTATGGTATAAAGTACTAATTATATGTCCATGGTATTCATCAGGCTAAAATGCTTCCTGTGTGAGGTAAAGAAAAGCATGGTAAAGATTAATTTAATGATACATTTTATAGATGAAACTATGTTTCTAATATTTTGTAACTAACAATAACTTTAAAGGGCAACTGTAAATATATAGTATTTTGGGACCTCCAGAGATTAAAATAAATAACATATGGAGCAAAAGAACATGTGAGGCCTGGATTACAGTTTTGCTAACATCACTTTTAGAAGAACAATACCTTCCTGACAAGTGTGACCAGCAGAACAGCCAGCTCAATATAAACTCTGAAATATTGCCCAGAACAGGCCTTTTAACTAGGGAAAGTTGGAAAGCATTTAAGCTAAATTGACAAAAAGTCAGGCTGGGGAGGTTCAGCAGGACTCAGGCAGTGCTGTATTAGCAGAGCTGCCAGGACATCTGCATTTCCCAGCTGTCAGCACTATCCATTGAAAAGGCCTCAAAATAAATTAGAATTCCCACCTCACTTATCTAACTCTCACTGCTTGCACCTCTGCAGGGACATTTTGGAGCAGGCTGGGTCTCTGGGCAGTGTCTGGGTGCTGGAGCATCCTCTCCCCATGGCTCTGCACCCCTGGAGCTGCTCAGGAAGGTGAATTTCAGTGAAGTCATGGCTCAGATAAACATCGCTCTTCTCCTCCTCATCCTCAGCTGGGAATTTATGTCCCTGTCCCATCACCAGCAGCTCCAGGTGACACCTGACAAACCCATTAGAGAAGGGCCCTGCTGACCAAACACCCCAAAGTTTGCTTTCTTGACGGAGTAATTAATTGTGGCGATTATTTTTTGAAACGGAGGCTCAGCTCTGTTCTCTGCCCGGGGATAGGTGTTAAATTATTCCTGTGAGAAAGGAGGCTGAGGGCAGCAGCAGCAGCTGTGGAAACCATTCCTGCTCCAAAAGCCCCACCACGGAATGAGCAGAGGCAGTTTCCCTGGGACAGCAAACAAAGAATATCTGTGTGAAGATGTCTACGTGTGCTCAGTCTTGTCCAAATGCTTTTTCCCCTTCTTTTTCTGCCCATTCCCCTGTTTATTTTGTGGCCTCTGTCTGATTAAGGCCCCTTTTTGTGCTCTGCTCGGCCTCGTAGGCTGCATCAGTAACAACTTGGTGCTATTTAGTTTTATTTGCTCTTAAAATGAACAAGGCATTCTTAGGATGTGTTATGTGATACTCCTGTTTTGTTACTTCCCCCGGATAATAAACAGTCTGGAAATTAATGATTTATAGAGGGTTAGTGTTTGGGTGACAGAAACTAGGACAAGTGGCTTGCCTCAGCTCCTGCCTGTGCCCGTAACTCCAAATATTTCAGATGATTCTGAATGAATTTGCATTTATTCAGAAGCCTACACCTCTTTTAACACACAGAAGTCAAATGAGCATTCAGCCCTGATGTCGTGGCCTCTGATGAGGGAACCTGGTGCAAGTCGTGGCTGTATTTTCTTTGCAATGAAATACACACACAGCTGAGCTATATTAGGGGGACAATTCTGCGTGGTAGACTCCAACTGGGCCTTGTTTGATGTACAAATAAGCTTCAGCCCTGCAGGAATTCGGAAGACAGAGCATCAACCCCGTGCAGAGCCCTGCTGGGAAGGGATTCTCCCATGGGAACAGACATCAGCTGCAGGTTGGGGCCATAACCAACCTTGGCTGCAGGTTCCTGTTTCCGTGGGTTCTCACACAATTGTGGTTTCCAACAATCCAGGAGCTGCCTCTTCCACTCACCACAGTCCTTCCACCTTGTTCTGAAATATTGCTCAGTGCAGGGAACTGAGATCCAGCTCAAAAACACACACAAAAATCGAGGGATGGAGGCTGGGAAAGGTGTGGTGGGACCAGAGTGCTCTGAGCCCTTGCTGCCATGAAGCCACGGCCACAATCCAGAGGTTTTGGGCTTTTTGAGCAGTTACCAGGGTGAGGATTGTACTGCCTGGCACTTAAGGCTTGATTCTGCAATTAAACGTAATTGTTAATTAACTAAGACAGCATTTGCATTGAGATGAACTTATTTAATAGCTGCACACATCCTCAGCTGCCTTGGGCTTGATTTAGCACTGGCTGGACTGCACAAACTGGCCCCCACCTAGAAAACTTATTTAATGGAAAGATACTCAAACACAACGTTATTAAACAAAACTGAGCAATTCTCAGTGATGCAACACAAAATTTGGAGGTCACTATTAACAATCAAATTGCTGTGAACAGCTCTTGCTCCAGCTGGAATTCGGACCAATTCTCTAGACTGAGAAAAAAGCCCATTTTTAAGCTGTGCACCTGCACAAACGCCATTAAAAACCCAAAGAGAAATAGCACCAAACAGTTCTCATGTGAACTCACTCCACTTTGATGCTTCAAGTGTGGGTCCTGGGCAGAGCACGTGGGGTGTATAACACCCTCAAACAATGGGCTTTTGTTCAGCAGCTCAGGAGAGGCTCCAGTATCATTTACCATACAATGGGGCAGTGTGAGGGGTGTGCAAATCCACAAACACCCCCCCAGTGGTTCGTGGGTTTGGAACAGCACAGTGAGATCTCATCACCTGAACTGCAGATGGAGGGGCAGAGTGGACATTATCAGCCACCCCCAGCTCAATTACTGAGACTCTGGGTCAATGCCTTTAAAATACTTCCAGTCATGGATCAGTGGCTGCGGGAAAAGGAGTGACACGAGGGGGTTACAAGGCTTGGCACCTTCCAGGGATTTCTGAGGGCTGCACGTGCACAGGAGTCCTCTGGCTCGTGGCTGTTTGCTGCAGAGGAGCTGCCTCGGAAAGGGACATCTCACCCCCCAAACTTGGGGCTTTTGGTAGCCAAGTGCATCAGCAGCCTGTGAATGAGGGATTGAAAGCTGCTGTGGACCCTGGAAATTGGTGCTGTATTTTTCTGGTAGATCCGTGCCAGCTTTCCAAGATAAGGGCCTGTCTACAGGCTGCTAATTTATTACCAGTAAAGCTTGGTTTAATAAACTTGTGGTAAATATTTTCTGGTTTTAAGACCCTTTCAGGCTTCAAAGGCGCCCATTTGCTTTCGGGTCCCTGGGGATGCTGGTGCCAATGAGACATGTTTCATTAATTATGTTGCACAAATAAGCCAAATATTGCACAAATGTGTGTAGCAACGTGGTGAGGAATGCACACCCAGCTGGGTGCTCTTTTGAAGGACGCTTGGTGCCTGGAGAACACGCCTGGGGCCTGTCCACACCCCAAAATTGTAGTGTTCCTATTAAGGGCAGCACAAAACAGCCAATAATTTTTGCTCTGGAATTCCCAAACACGAGGCTGTCTTTCCCAGTTAGAATTGGGATAGAAGGGAACAAGCAAACTGCAGAGATATCCCAGATCCCTCACATCTCGTTAGGCTGGGAATTATGCAAATACCATGAGATAGCAGAGGATAAAGAAGCCAGCCTGAGGTCGTGTTCCCATAAGTGTTCTTTGCCTGGCCGAGGTTCAAAGTGGGGCATCTCACTGAGAGGAGCCTGGGGTGGGATGTTCATGGGTCAGGTTCAGAGCCAGGGCCCTTTGGTGCTGGAAAAGGAAAACAGCAGAGTTGTGAGCAGGCACAGGGCAGAAACCCCAAACACACAGGGAAAGGGAATAACCAGGGAGATTTCACAGCCATCAGTAAAAGGGCACTGAAACCACACCTTCAGGACTGTTGGAAGAGCTATGAGCAAAGATGAGTTTCCCACAGGAGGCACAGAGGGATAAAAACCCTCATTTTGATTCTCACCTCTCTGCTCCCAACCCACGCACACAGAGCAGCAAAGAGCTGCCTCCTGTCAGGGCAGGTGAAAGCTCTGTTAAACAGCGAGTGCACAAACTGAAAGGCTGCAGATAAACTCTTGACCAGTCACTCTCTAAACCCACCACTCTCACAATCTGGGTTTTCCTGGTAGCTGAGGAGGAGAATTAGCAAGAGCTCAGTGATAGCCGGGACTTGTGAAGATGTTTTTTGACTCTGGCTGGACAGGGGAGCAGTCCCAGAGCTCACTGGAGTGCTCAGGGATGCTCAGAGCAGCCCCCAACAGCGTGTGCCACACGTCAGGGCACTGCTGCTGCAGCCCTGGCAGGGAGCTGGGCTTGCCTCGTCTATGAATTTTAAATGAATTGTTAACACGTTTTATGAATCTGCTAAAGGGGTGCTGATGTGGGACAGAGCACATGCCTGTTCTGCAAGATGGAGTAAATAAATCATGACTTCCACAAGATAAAACTTTATTGAGCAGCAATAAACGACAGAAATGCTTCTCACAGCGTTTAAAGCCACGTAAAAGCACCGAGGGCTGATTGCCCTCGAGTCCCTGAGCTTGGAACAGCTTGTGCTGGGCTGATGGGGACAGGGTGCCCTGCCAGAGGGGCAGCGACTGTCACACCCTGCCTCTCACAGCCCGGGGCTCTCTCTAACGCCTTTCAGCACCTGCATTTGCTGCTCCCAGTCTCTACAGCATTTTGGTGCCTTTGCCCAGACTGAATCCTTCCCTCACTCTCTTTCCCCACCATAAATTCCTCTGCTCTGTTGTCCCGAGGACAGCTTTGGAGCAGAGCACACATTGTCTGTGCCACTCTCCTGCCTGGGTTCATGCTCTGAAGTTGTTCTCTGGAATAATAATAATAGTAATAATAGTAATAATAATAATAATAAACAACTTTAATAATAACAATAACAATGCCATCAGGGAGTGGTACACCAAAATGACGCTGAAAAGTGGGCAAAACAAATTCTCATATTTTTCTCCTAAAATTCTTCACAAGAACACCCTGACTCTTGTCAGAGCCTTCTGGCCCTTCGCAGTGGGGTGGGCAGGAGGTGGCCCAGGTGCCCTGCAGTAGAGGGGGGCTCTGGAGCATCCTGGGCATCCACACACTCAGGGATGGTGCCAGCAGTTCTGACATCCTGCTGCACATCAGGGACTGCACATCCTGAGCAGAAAATTGCCTGAATTTGCACCAAAAAGCTCTGGCAGCTGGAGCAATGTGGGCCAGTGTCCTGACACACAGAACCACACCTCCCTTTCTAGAGATATTTACTCCACCTGCATGGAAGCTGGGCTCTAAATAGAGTATTTTGCTGCTATTTCAATCACCAAATTTAGTGTCAAATCCTCTCAGGCAGCAACAGATTCTCACTTTTGTTAGAAAGTGACCAAATAATTTATCTGGACATTCAAAACTGTAAAGCTCCAGTTCTGCATTATCGACATCGATGTTATGGATTCACTTTACAATTCTATTAATGAAAATCTCTAGCTCTAAATGACCAGCCAGTTCCTGGATTGCTGGCAAGATTGCTGAATTCTGTTTACATCTCAGGTTCTCTTTCCAGCATCCCTCTGGTCACAAGGCATCGACCTGTGCTGCTGGAAGCCTTTGTGCCCGTGGAGCCCTGCCCTGTCGTGCTGCCTTCAGGATCTGATTTTGTCTAGGATTGTTACTACTTTTTGAAATAAACCAGCTTTTTCAGAAGGCACTTCCTCACCCTCTGCTTGTGTTTGTGTCTCTGTCATGTGGAGAGGAAAGAAGAGATTCTGGGAGGGGGATTCCAGGGAACATCACATTTACCTGAGCATCTTTCTCTTCTTCATGGGTTGGGAGTCTGAGTTTGGGTCTCCAAGAGCCTCTGGGTCTTTTTCAAAAGTGCATCAGCTTCCTCATGAGAGACTCCTGCTCCCTGGGACACAAATCTGTGGGATCAGCCACGAGACAGACCCTGTCCCCTCTGTGGGGGGAGAACGACAGCCCAGCGTCTGTGGAATTGGGATTCTCCAGATTTAGGTCTCTGGTTTGATTTTGCTCCAGAACCACAATCTCATCTGTTATTTCTTCGGTCTTCAGGGATATTGGGATGATAATAATTTGTCAAAACTAGGAAATGAAAATAAGATAAAGATGCCTTATCTGAAACAAAGGCAGCATCATGTGATGCTCCCAGGGAAAGCTGGCACTTTGCACAGACTCAATTCATGCAATTATTCCCTTAGTCCAGCTCAGAGCTTAATAAAAAGGAATTTCCATCATCCCAAAAGTTTCTTGCTTTCCAAAAAAGCTCCCTTTCACCCCCAGAGATGCCCACAGAAGGAGACAGATAAATCTTCCTTAGTAAAGTTTAGTAGAGTAATAAAGTTTAAAAAAAGGGGAAAAGCCACTTGCCTGCTTGATCCCTTTTGGCTGAAGGTGGAGAGGGATGAAACCTCCTGCCATGGGCCAGCCTGACTTTCCCTGCAGTGCCCTCGCCGGGGCTGCAGCCCAATAAATCTGCTCAGGGTATCCCCAAACCCAGAGCTGATCCAGGGAGTGCTGGATGAGCACAGGATGCCTGTGATGACACCACAGAGACCCGAGATAAGTAACTTTATACACACGTGGCCGTAATCCCCTCTCCATCCAGACATTTTTAAAACATCTCAATATAGAATTAAAGCAGGGAGATGTGAAACGAGGTGAAATTATTCAGGATATACAATGGAGGAATTTTATTACCGAGCTGACTGCATTATAAATCAAGTGCTCTGTAAATGCAATAAAACAATTGTTTAGTCTGCATGATTCATACCACAAACCTCAGTATTCTGTGTTTTGATCTTATTGCAGCAATAAACTGTCTAGACAGCAATTAACAAACTGTTTTTTCTTCAGATGTTTGGAGTGCCTTTGCTGCCTGATCAGCACTCAGAAATACAGGGCTTTTTCTTTATTCCTATTAATTACCAGGTTGATCAAGAAACAAGGTCAACTGCAGCTGTACAGCATTTCTCTTTCAATGAATTGCTACAGGAAAGGCACCAATAATATTGGTTTTTATTAGTACTAAGATAAAGATTTATTTTACCATGATGCTCCAGAATGAGCTTTAAAGTGTAATTTATATGAGCAAAGGTGCCATTTTAGGTCCTGATTCAACAAACTGCTTATGCTTGTACCCAGCTTGAAGCATTTCAGCAATCCCAGGAGAATGTGTGCATTTAAATTATTTAAATTTTGGTGCATGAGCTCATCCTTTCCCGAATGACAGCCAAAAAATGGATCTCTCATATTTGGTCATCCCTTTTTCTTACACACTGAGTGGAGCAGATGTGCTGTGGTTTGGTGTTGAGTTTAATTGTGTGGCTCTGCACAATTCCCAGGAGATGAGAACACCCAGCCGCCGGATTTTTCCAGGTTCAAACCAGCAAAGCAGCGTTTTGGGGGCTCTCAGAGCATCCCTGATGTGCTGCTGGTGCTGCAGGAGCTGCTCCGGGCAGCCTTTGCTGGACAGCTCCCACCAGGAACCGCCGCTCACCTGACCACGCTCCAGGAGAAAGCGGGGATGGATTCTGCTGCAGCCAGCCCAGACCCTCACACAGCAGAATTCCCCAGGAAAATCCACCAGCAGCTCTCAGGGACACAGAAAACCCAGCCCAAGCACTCCACGTTCTGTGTTTGCTAGGAATAATTCCGTGGGGTTTGGCTGTAAGTCTAAGGCATGAGTGAATATGTGACATCTTCAAAGCAAAATGAAGAAAATAAGTTTGAGGCTGCTTTTTAGAAGTTATTTGAATAATGAAAAGTGGCCCCTAATCCACTGACAAGTACTTGCTGTGTTGGTTTGGTTTTTAAATTCCAGTTTTGCTCACAGTGGCACAGCACTTACAGAATCCTCCTCCATCATCAACTCAACTCATTCCTTTGGGAACCTTACAGAGGAAGTTGTTTTTCATTCAAAAATGTTTTTCCTCTATTGTGTACAAACACTGGGCAGATTTGCAGGATTGCCCATGAAGTCAGACCTGCAGCTTTGATAGATTGCCCTGGAGAAATATCTTATTTTTTTCCTCTCCTCAAGATAAAAAGATGTAGAACTGTGCAGACTTTCCAAGCAGTTATTAGGGAACATGCAGAGCCAGTCAAATCAAATTCTGAGCTTGCTAACCTTGGCAGTGCCCGTTCAAATTAACTTTGCAGCCTGGAGATGCACAAACAAAAGGGCTTAAAGGCTTTCTCTGAAGCAGCAGCATAGAGGGGGGGAAATCCCATCTCGAATTTTTCCTAATTTGTTAATTTTAATCTTGGACATGAAAACTCATTGTCACTGTTCACTTGGAGATTTTTCTTTGGTTTAAAAACAGTGCAGAGGGTCAGGGCTGTGCTGATGAGTCTTAGGAAGGTGGGTGGAAGGGGGGGGAAGAAAATCCAAAGTGTCTCTTTTGTGCTGCTGCACAAAAATCTGCTGCTTGTAACCCTACAGCCAAGCAGCAAAACAGTTACATTGGTAAGCAAAATGGCTCCATTTAATTAGTTTCTTTACTTATTCTTTTCTTTTACACAGAGGTAAACCCCTGTTTTTACAGAAGATGGAAAAGAAGGCTACTTTAATTATTTTGCAAGATTTTTTTGTAGAAGAACAAACCAGTTTCTACAGGAGGGAGGTGCTGCTGTAGCTCTCTGCTGAACTAAATTCAGCTGTTACAAGTTTTTTTTTCTTTCACGTTGTTTTTTATTAATTAATGCTGCATCCTTCAAATAACAAAAACATTCCTGGTACCCATCTTGCAACCCACAAACTCTTAAGGAAAAAAAAAATTTAAAAGGAAACTATTAGGACCAGGGAACTGTTTAAAACAGAAATACAATATCCCATAAGGCTCACCTGCTTTATAGTTTTGTTCCCAACTCTACTTCTGGCATTTTCCAAATCAAGCCTGAATTCACTGAAAGGCAGAAGTTTTATAGAGCTTTCTATCCAAATAAGGGGAAAAGTAGTTTCACCTGGTTGTGCCTCAAAAAGCCAGGTGATGTTCATCTATTTCAAAGAGCTTTAGCTTTGAGAATGATCTTTCCTTTAAACTTCGTTCATTGAAGTGGTTAAACCCCCACGTTCATCAGAAGCTGGCAGAATATTCTGATGACACCCCTTATCTGTCAGCATCGAGTTTTACATCGCTCTCAGGGCAGCCCTAAAGACTAAACCGAGCTTAAAATCTCAATATTCCGAATACACTTTGGTGCCTTTGCTCCCAGTCCACGCTGGGGACCAGTGAATCGAATTAACTGGGCACAGGAGGGGCTTTATGAATGGAACGCAACATAACCGCCCAAAGTAATCTCGTTACGTTGGAACAAGAGGTTAAATACCACTTCCTGCTATGTGGTAGCTGTTAAGTGTAGTCTTGATGAAAAATATGCTAATAACAGCTCCTGAAAAGAAAGGCTCGGTTCTTGTTTCGCTAATCTCCGCAAGCCGCGGGGTAAGCGGCTTTTGTGCTCCCGTTATATCACATGCACATCAGGCACCGCGGGTCTGTTCCGTCTCTCACCCCGCTTCCAACCGAGGGGCTGGGGTCTTTCCTCCGCGGGGAATTTACATATCCATCCGTGGAATTTGCATATCCATCCATGGAATTTACATATCCACCCCTAGAAATCCATAGGCGGGGGTCTGCCTCCCTCCCGAGGAGCTGCCAGGCGTGGGGCGGGCACTGGGAGCCTCTGCTGGGCCGGGCTGGAGGCAGAGCTGGAGCCTGGCATCGGAGCCCAGCTGATGCCAAGAACCCCCCAAAGTTTCCAGCAGGACTTTTTGTACGGAAAAGGGAGAACGGGGCTGATCCGTCCGCTGTAAAGCTGCTCATAAATCATTACGACCCTCATCTGGGGGATAATAATTAGTCAAAGCTCGCAGTTAAAGCTGAAATTTTAACTTGAGAACAAGGCTGGAAACGTCGTGAAGTGTTTGAAATGGCAGCAGCTGGGCTGGATTTGCAGCGGCTGCGCTGATTTGCAGCTGTATTGGTCCATCAGCATCTTCCTGAAGTGTCCCCACTGCAGCAGGGACTCGGCGCTGAACTCCTGTGCTAAACCCGTGCTAAACCCCTGTGCTAAACCCGTGCTAAACCCCTGTGCTAAACCCCTGCGTTCCTCCTGTGCGTGGGCCCGGCTTCAGCTGGGGACAAACATTCTCTTTCCCTTCCTCCCTCTTCATTTCCATAAAAAATACGCACAATTCTCCGAGCCATTCAGTCTGCAAATAAAGGCGGAGGGCTAAGTAAATTTGCTTCACACCAATTATTTTTGTGAGGTCACTGAGTTAAGCATTAAAGAATACTGCTGGGGATGAGCACTGGGAGCAGTATGATTTGTGCTATGAACTGCACAAAAGCGCTCGGTGCATGGCAGAACACGACGTTTATTGGGGAGCTTTGTTCCCCGAGTTAACAGGAGAATAATCCTTTTCTTTTACCAGCTCTGAGTTCCTCGTTTTACTGCGTAACCCAGCTGCACTGTAAGTCACTTTTGTAAGTCACTTTTGTAAGTCACAGCGGAGGAAAGAAAGTGAAAGAGGTGTGATTTCAGGAAAAAAAAAATGAAATATAACTGATTGCTTAGTTCACTGTTAAGCTGCTTTGTTTCTCTGCACATCATGAGGGTGAGCAGCCGTCAAATTATTGTGCTGTGTTTTCATGCAAATAAAATTCCCGAAGGAAAGAACATTGGAAAGAATCAGAAGCCAAGGGAAGTGCCAAGAATCCAGCTGCTGGGGGCTTGCATCACTTTATTGTCACCCTTCTCCCAGGCACTTCCAGCAGCCCCACATGGGAGCGTTCCCTGTGTGAGCTGGGAGCTGTAAGGAGCTGTGACAAAATGCTGGGCACATGGGTAATTGCTGATGATTGCATTCCACACAAAGGGCTGGGGCTGCAACTAAACAGCAGCACAGAGTTCCCCACTGCACGACAAAATTATACAGCATTTCTGTTTCTGTTCATGCAAGAAGGAATAACCTGAAGTCACTCAGCTCGTTTCAGGATGCGAGGTCAGAGTCGGACCCTGATATTTCAGGGGAATTGAAAAAATCAAACAGAAAAATTCGATTGTGCCTGAAGAATTAGAGATGAGTGGAAAAATGACTGCAGGTTAAGATCGTTTATCAAACTTCCTGGGAGACAGAACTAAGAAGTAGAACCCGTGGTGGTATTTCAAGTGAGACTGAGCTCTTTATTGCTGAACACTGTTCTGTTACAGCAGGACATAAGTGACAACTACATGTAACAATAATAGGAAGATAATCAAGTTACACGTTTAATTATTCAGTAAAAAATAGGTTGTAAATTATAGAGTTAAACCCAAATAAAGCCCAGGGTGTGCCCTTTGAAACCAGTGGAAAAGCCAAGTGTGACAATGGCTGAATTCTCACTGCACAGGACTGTTTGTACCAGAGTGGTACCCAAAATCAGGGATTGCTCCCTTCATCCCCACTGGAGATTTCCAGCACCCTTTAAGGACCAAGGGAAGGGAAGGAATGAGTCCTCCTGTGCCAGGCTGGGGGCTGGTGCTGCACCCCAAATTCACCAAACCTTCCATTCATGCTCCCCATACCAATGTCAGGCAAGGAGCCACCTCCTGCTCAGATCAGGGGCTTGGAGCTGGCCACAAACCCTCTTTTAAAACAGCTTTTGGGTTCTTCTGCTCTCTTTTTAAACTGGCACCCACAGCACCTGGGGGATGTCACTGAGTTATCCCGGAATTATGGATCCTAGCAGTGAGTTTCTCATCAGAGGCACTCAGAACATTTGGAGCCGTTTGTTGGTTGGTTGCTGGGGTCTTTTTTTGGTCAGACACTGTATCCACATTTCCCAGATGCTTTAATTAAGGATTTGAAGGACTTTTCTCTCCTCTTAAAGATGCTCCAGTGCCTGGTGCTGGGTGGCCCTACAGGATGCTCCCTGCACACCTGAGCTGTGCTGGGATTACCTGGCCAGGAGTGGGAATGTCACAGGGGAGGAGATGGTCTGGTTCTGTTAAAAGAGAAGATCTTCTGTATAAAAAATGACATCTTAAGAGAGACTTTAAAATCTTTCGTTATTTTAATGACCTTCCTCGTTTTGATTAAGAGTAGAAGTGATTCCAGCTCCCAAAACAGGAACAATCCCATTGGTGTGAGGCCTCACTGGGTCATCTCTGCTCAGACAGCCAGAACAGCCCTTAATTCCTGTCACAGAGCCAAACCTGCCCTGAGCCATGGGCAGTGCGTGTTCCTGAGCTGATCAATACACACGAGCCTGCTAAGAGATGTCATTTTGCCATTTACAGTAGGGGACGATACAATGGTGCAATATTTGCTCTTTTCTTGAGCCGTCTGGGTGTCAGTGATAACACCAAGGTCTCTGCCTTTGTCACAGATCTGTGATTGTCCCCTCAGCCCCCTCAGCCACTGCAAACACCTCCGACATTTAGTGGCTGCTGCCCCTTTCCAAGGGACAGCAATGCCCAGATCCTCACATCCTTCCTCTGCACAGCCTCGAGAAACTCTTAGCTTGGGGCTTTCCCCCAGTGCTGAGTAACCCTGGTGTCAGCAAATCCGAGTTCCTTTACACCTTCCACATCCTTGGACCGGGCTGAGGCGGGCGGTGCTGACCACAGAACCTCTGCCTCCACCAGGCGAGCAGAAAAACAGGAGTTTCCTAAACTGATTGGTGCCTGCTTGGAATTTGGTGCTATTTATTCCATGCCGGGAATGAATGGGGAGTTTTCCCTGAGTCATCTCCTATTCTCTAGCGCTGCACATCACAAGGAGCGCGGGGCACGGGCAGTGACATCGCTGCTCTCACAGGGGTGGGAGCAGCTCTGAAATGAAAATAGCGAATTCCACAGTTATGACTCCAGTAAAAGTTGCTCAGGCATTTAAATAATGGGACTTCCTACTCCCCAGATATCTTCCTTTCTGTGGAATTGTCTCAGGAAGGGATAGCATCAGGGATCATAAATTGTCTTTTGGCTTTTCAGCACTTTACAGGCTCCCATGCATCGCCAACAATAGGACTGGGGAATGACTCTTAACAGCTCATTAAGGCTGTTTTTGCCAAATGCAAATAATAAAAAGGCCTCTTAAGAGGCTGTCTCATTTTTATTCAGAAAAGGCTACTGCAGAATATAAAAAGATGCCATAAAATGGAAATGCAATAGAAGACCCAGTGCAGTTATCTTCGGGGTCCTTTGAAAGATTTCCAGGCTAACTTCAAATCTCGTGGGCACTTCTGGGAGGATTCTGGATGGTTAATTTTTGAGAGCACTTATTTAAAAAACAAACAAACAAACAAACAGATACTGGCGCTGTGCTGGCAACACACAAATATCTGGGGAGTAAGGGAGCAGAAATAAATAAGAATGAGATTTTCATGGACTTGTCTCACATTAGCCACAGTTTTTATACTCCCAATTCACTTCTCCTACTTTGGTCTGACTGCAGGTCTGATGCTTTAGTGCTTTTGACCTTCCCACAGGCAAAGAAAATACACTTTGGCCATACATGAAACACAATTTGGTGTCTCCAGACAGGAAATGCTCTCCCCACTCAGATGCCAAGTGTTGGACTCGAGTTTCCTGGAGCAGTGCAAGCCATGGAGGGGCACCACGGTGGGGTTTGCTGGGGTTTCCCAGATACCTCTCCCCCCTTCCTCACCACCAGTGTGCTCCCACCCGACTCCAGCTGCTTGGGAGGCAAATTCCCAGTGACCCCCATGGCCCTCAGCACCCCTGGGTCCCATCCCAGTGCTCGTGTCTGAGTGCTGGTACCCGAGTCACCAGTGAGAGTTTTGGCACTGATATTTCTCAATATATTTTCCCCAGAAGGATGCAGGGTTTTGGCTTGATGATGTGATCACCTAATTTTTAGAGGCGTTTTTCTAGCTCCTGTAAATTTTCCTTCATTCCTTCATTCAGGGGACTTGAATATTTATTAATTTAAAGCCAGCTCTGCCAGCAGCCTGTGGTACCTGCAATATCTGAAGGGTTTTTTGGACACTGTGACAGCCTGGTTTATTTGGACAGGAGCTTTGGGTCCATCTCCCCCCGTTGTTAAATCCCAGTTCACATGGGCACCAAAGTCACTGCACAAAGACATCCACAGATTTCAACTGGATAAGGCAATTCCTCCTGTGCTACTTTAGAATTACTCCATGAAAAAACCAGAATGACAAAGCACTGATTGTCATTCTCATACTCCCATTGATTTACACAAGTGACCAGTGGTAATGGATTTATGAGAGATTTACTTCATTCCTGTCCCGGAAAGACTTTCTTATATTGTCTGGAAAAAAGTATTTCCCAAAATCTGAACAATTGCTTAAGTATCAGTGATTTGAATACTGGTAGGTTTTCCTTATCTTTCTTAGAAGAATTGTGATTTATGATGTAGCAACACCAGAAATCCCCCAGTAAGAGCCAAGCTGTTGTGGTGGGAATTGAGTCCGTCACCAGAATTCCCCAGAAAATCACTGAACACCCCTTGGGAGCCTGCAGTCTGCAGAATTAACGCTTTGCATAAATTTACTCCTCTCTCTTAAATCAAGCTTAAGACTTAACACGAAAATTGGATCTGGTAACTTCTCTTGAGCAAGGCTTGAAAAGAAAATGAAACATGAGAGAAACCCACTTGCAGAATTGGGACCAGGCATGATCCATCTCTGGGAATTATTCTTGGGCCAGTGCTGACCCAGATTAACTCCTGCAACACTTTCCTCAGACTTATCTCTGTACAGCCTGAGCAAGAAGGGTCACATCTCAAAATCTGGGTTAGGTTTTCCTGAAAGAGAACTAGGGAAGAAAAAAAACAACACAAAACACAACAACCAACTGAACAAAACCTAACCAAGCAACAAAAAGATGAGGAGAAACAATATGAAACCTTTGGTTTGGGGCTTTTCTCTGGTGTAGGGCTCAGGGAAGGATCCCTGGCTGATGCTGTGCCACACACAAACTTAAACTGTGATTTATTGCACTTTTCACTTGGTCTTTCAGAGTGGAAGGAATGAGCAGACTTGACTTTTTAAAATGCAAATGAACCAGAACCCTGAAGGGCCTTGGAATATTTTCCTAACTTCCTGAAGCCCATAAAAATGTGTCTCTCAGACTGTGTTATGATGGGAGACCCCCAAGAAGCAGCACAATGAAAAATGGCCCGGAGTTGTTCAGGGCAGAAATGGAGCCCAGCTCTGAGATGGGCTCTGGCTGGGAGGTTCACTCCTCCCGAGCCTTCTGTCCCTGGGATCCCACATTTAAAGATCCCATCGATTCCATAGTGGTTCGTTGGCACTGTGCCCTCTGAGGAAAAACACAGGAGGGTTGAACTGTGAGGAGCCCTCAGCTCTGAAAACTGCTGAGCTCCACCATCTGGGCTGCTCCGTGGTGAGGAATATGCTTTATTGGCATTGCTTGGAGGTTTACAAGCAATCTTCTTGAAGTTTTAATGGTTGCTTGGGTGATTTATCCTGTCTCGAGAGTCAGTGCTGTTAGGAGGCACCCAGTTCTAGAGCTCTCGCTTTCCTTTATTATGAAAACCTTTAATCTTTCCTACATGTACCATAAATAACCTCATTATGGCCACACAGAGAAAATGGAACAGTCCCTGTGTAAGTTTGGACTTTTTGCTTGGCGCTTTTATGAGCTACTTTAACTTCACGAGGGGGATGTTAATGTACAGCACGGGAATTTGGAGTCTGAGGAGTAAAAAAAAGTGTCATATTCAGTTTAGTGTCTTTGCAGCCATCAGGCCCAGCACCATTTTCCAGGCAGGAATGCTGGCCCAGGACAGGCACTGCTTCCTTCAAATCCTCCAGGGCATCTTGTGCTGCTTCTGCCAGTGGCTGCTCCAGAGCGTTTGGTACCTCAATATCTGGTACCTCAATATTTGGTACCTCAATATTTGGTACCTCAATATTTGGTACCTCAATATCTGGTACCCCAATATTTGGTACCTCAATATTTGGTACCTCGATATTTGGTACCTCAATATCTGGTACCTCAATATTTGGTACCTCAATATTTGGTACCTCAATATTTGGTACCTCAATATCTGGTACCTCAATATTTGGTACCTCAATATTTGGTACCTCGATATTTGGTACCTCAAAATCTGGTACTTCAATATTTGGTACCTCAATATTTGGTACCTCGATATTTGGTACCTCGATATTTGGTACCTCAAAATCTGGTACTTCAATATCTGGTACCTCAATATCTGGTACCTCAATATTTGGTACTGCAATATCTGGTACCTCAAAATCTGGTACCTCAAAATCTGGTACTTCAATATCTAGTACCTCAGTATCTGGTACCTCAATATTTGGTACCTCAATATTTGGTACCTCGATATTTGGTACCTCAAAATCTGGTACCTCAAAATCTGGTACCTCAATATTTGGTACCTCGATATTTGGTACCTCAATATCTGGTACCTCAATATTTGGTACCTCAACCTGGCATTTCTCTCCCAGAGAGTTGTTTGGATGTGTTCTGTGTGCAGGGCAAAGGGATGCCTTTGGATGCTGGGATGCACCGATAGAGTTAAACCAAAGAGCAGCGTTGAGGTTCACAGCAGGAGAAACGTTTCACTCGAGATATCCCCTACATGTATTTCAGACAAATCCACAACCCCGAAGGACATGGAGGGAAGGGAAGGTCGTGCTGACCCTTGGAGATCAGGGACATCACCCTTTTATATCAGGGAATAGTGTCTCGAGCATCAAATGCTCCAAACCTCTGCGGCTCCGTGTCAGCCCTGCCTCGGTCCGCATCTATCAGATGGAACTTTCTGCTCCTTGCCTCGGCTCATGCACCTCTAAAATGCAGATTACAACGTTTACTCCTCTTTGGGAAGCTCTGTCAGCTCTATGGAGAGAAAAAACTGCATTAATGGTCAGCCCTAATACTGCTATTTTTTTTCTTTAGCTTCAGGGATTCTGCCCTGAGGGATTTTCTTTAACAAAACCTCGTCCCAGTTCGCCTTTGGGACTATGATTACCACACCCATGGGTGGAAAGCATGAGCCAAACCTCCGATAAGGAGGGAACAATTAAAGAATTCAGACTGATGCTTCGTGCAAAAGGACTTTAAATTAGCATAGAGCAGCAGAGCGCTTGAGAGGAGGGATCTGTAATTGAAGCGAAGCTCTAAATGCATCTCTTGGGCTAATTGCCATCTCAGAGATTGTAAAAAAGAGAGAGAGAGAGAGAAAGAAAAGGACTGGAGGGCAAATTACAACTTTGGAGCAGGGATGGACTAAAGTTAGAGGATGCATGTGAGAGTTATGCAGGGAATTTGCAAAGGGTTGGGCAGTGTTTTATGGAACATTTGCCCTTAAGTTTTAAATATGTCCTTGGCTGGGTAGGGGGGATGGGGAGTGCAGGCCCTGAAAGGCTTCTCTTTTTGGATAGAGGACACTCGATTTGAAACGAGATAGAAGAAGCAGATAAGGTATAATAATAATAATATATTAAATTAGGCCATCATTTCCTTACTTTCAGCAATCCTGATGCCACACTGTGAAGACCAAAGCCAAGTCCCCAGTCCCACCCACAATATTCCAGCTGTACCTGGGAGATTTCCCCTCTTGCCCAGAGCACAGACCTTGTTCCCAGCCAGAAGCAGGAGCCCAGAGGTGACAGACCAGTGGCAAACTGGCAAAGCCTCCCAAATAACATCCCAGATAATCCCAGCTGCCTTAATTACCAGCAGCTCGTATCTGTTGGAAGTGCATTAGTACAAAATGTAGGTGGGGGATGCTTTATCAATATGCCCAATAAGATGTCCAGTTAAAAATCTAATCATGAACCTATATTGCTGGAATTCCAGAGGTTTGGATTCTTAACCCAATCCGTTTGCTTTCTGTCCCACTTTGTTATCTTTTCTCACAAAGAGATTGAAGCAATTTGGAAAAGAAAGCACTTTTTTTCTTTCCTAAAAATATTTTCAGCACCCAATACATTCAAAATCTGCGCTATTATGTGTTTGTGTACTCCTACAGTACGGAATAAACGCCTCAAATTAAATCAGGATTTTAGTTGTACTTTATTATTGTTATCACGAAAATGTGGATAATTTCCCCCTTCATGAAGCTCAGTAAGATCCGTGGATGACAAAGGGATGTGATGTCAGTAGTAAACTCGTTATTTTTTTGTTCACCTTAAATGATTCTGGTGAAGGAAGTTCCATTTAATGACACACGGGCAGCAATCCTGTGTGCATTTCCAGGCTGGGAACTTCGCTCTGGGAGCAGCAGGAGTGCACCAGGCTGTGGGGACAGAATCGCCTCTGGTGAAGAGGAACCCAGCACAAAGGAAACACATCTGGGCTTGCTTCCTCCCCTCGAGTGTGTCCACGGGGAAGGGATCAATAACCAACCCTGCAAAATGAATTCACTCCATTTGCATTCGTGGAGAAATTGCCTCTTTTGGGGGAGAGCAAAGCAAACCCCAAACCCAGCCTGATCCCCACTGCAGGAGAGGAGTCCAAGCTCTGCTCCACCCCTGTTCCTGCTGCCCTGGTGGATGATCAGAGAGGTCTCATCCTCCTGGCTCACCCTAAACTTCTTCCTTATCTGCGAGGATTTAGCCTTCAGAGGCAATTTGCTGGGATAAAGGCAGATTATACAAGTCAGCAATATATTAGCAGATGTTTTCAGATGCTCTGGCTATCAAGACAATCAGTTATCGTCTTTTAACAAGCTGATCCCACAGACAAACGTGCCGTAATCTCCCCAAAAGTTAATGTTCCCTCTTTGGGGCTCCCACCAGGTCCACCTGTGGCTGTTGTTGGGGCCACACAGTCTGTGAGGAGTGTTTACTTTAACCCAGCAGCGTATTCCCATAAGTCTGGGGCTATTTCCCAATTTTGGAGATGGTGTGGGGAGGGGATTGGGAGCTGATGATAACGGGATGGAGGAGATTAGGCTAAGCCATCCATTTTAGTTCCAGTGATCAAATTTCACAGCCTTTATCTGAAGCACTGCCTAGCCAACTCTTCAAGTGAGGATAAAACGAGGGAGTGCAGCTATAACCAATAACTTAATGCCTGTTGATCGCCGCCACAGAATCGCCATCTACCCAAAGGTGCTGGGGCTTTGTGCTCGAGCTGGAGAGTTTGATCTTATAAATGTTTATTCTTGTTATCTGCAGAATTACTTATGGCAAAAAGCTCTGCTCCCGGTGGTGATTGCAATCTCAGCGCTCTCAGAAAGCATCAGGCTGAGAGATGGGGTTTGTTAAGATCACTGCAGATACCAGGGGCAGGTTCTGCTCTGAGACAAACAAAATGCTCAAGGTTTGAATAGCAAATGCTGTACTGGACCATTAGGTAGAAATTTCTTATCAAGAAGACGAAAAAAAAACCAGCTCAGAAGAGTTAAAAGTCAGTGTTGCCCAGACATTTTACAAGGAACTGTAAATGCTTAATACTACGGGTGCAAAATGCTATGAAATACAATTAAATGTTATTAAGCTTTTTTATGGTAAGAGGGAACTTTTCTTACAAATAGTTTTTAACTAGCAGCTTTACTTGTTTATCCTCAAAAAGAAAGATCTTTACGTGTTGTATTTAAAACTAGAAATGCAGTGTTATACATATTAACATTCTTTGAAAGCTCCCAAGAGTTTTCCAGACCTCCCATAGGTACCCTGAGGGGAAAATCAAAACCACATATGGGGAAGTGTGGGGGTGAGAAGAGAAAGAAAAGTTAGTTCCACGTGGATTTTAATGCATCTGATCTCGGGAGGCATTAAACAACAACAAAAAAAGTGCATTTTACAAGGTGAACACTGTATTGATTTGAGACTTTTATATCAGAAGGAGCTCAATTAATCTGATTCCAATTGACTGACAAAACATCCCCACCTTTCAGAACCAGAAGCAACTGCCATAGCAACAAAATATAAATAACTGTACACAGCAAAGCCCACCATAACAAAAGCTAATGATGCACATTGTTAAAAATGGGAAAGATTTTAGCTGAGGTGCCCAAAGCTTCCGAGGTGTTCACAGCAGTATTTCTGTCCCAGGAAAGACTTGAGGTCACTCTTAAATACAGATGGTGATTTGATCTTTGTTGTTATTTTATTCTAATGATTACATGCTCTATAAACAGAACTAGACAAGTCATGTTTCTTGTGAACTGCTGAAGTAATAAACAGGTTATTTGAATTAACCCTGCAGGACTGACTCTAGGGAGGTGGAACGAAATGAAAAGGTGGGGAGAAAAGGGCAGAATTTGGTAACAAACGCACAAAAGCTCCGCGTCTCTGTGCCTTTGCTGCTTGGCTCAGGAGCTCCATTGTGCACAGTGTCAGAGCTCACAGAAGTGGCACTAAGGGCACTTTTCCAAGCATTTCCATGGGCACTGGCACCATGTGTGCCCAGCTGGGACACTGCCGGTGTTGCCATCGGCATTTGTAACCCAAAAACCTCTTTTTTGCTCGCCCATGGAGGAAGAGATGTGTGATCTGGAGCTCTTTTGGTTGGTTTGCCACGGCAGGTAAATAATTCATCTCTGTACCCAAGTGCCACCAGCTGCCACCCAAAAGGAACCAAGGTGTTCAGTGGGTACTGCATGTGGCTGAAGTCAAGAACTTTTACGCATATTGAAACACACTAAAATCTAATTTTCAAATGAGATTAGAATAACCAATTTCCATTATTTTGCTGTAAAGAAGCACCACAAACCAAACCCTTGAGAACAGTAATTTCTGCCTGTTTTGTTGAAAAGAGATGAGCTACAATTTGGGCTCCAGGGTTACCTTGGCACTGCAGAAATGGCAGGAGGTGCCTGCCAAAGAACTGTCCCCTTCTCCAGGGACCTTGATGCACATTTACAGAGCCTCTCACCCACACAGTGCCAGGACAGGGCGTGTGACCATGAATCTGCTGCTGCCCCGGCACCTGCTCAGCAGAACATGACTGAGACCTTCCTCACTCTTTCCTCAAAAAAAGGAATTTCTAGAGCAGGAATGTTTTCTTATCAAGAGCAGCAGCAACTTTCAGACAGGCAGACTCAGGACTGCTGGATCAGATAAAGCAGCTGTGGAATTTATATGGTCCCCATTAGGGACTATCTGAATATGATATGTCACAACAGCACAACGGCGTTGGGAAACATTGAAATCTGCACATTTTCCTGCACTGAGGGGGAAACTGAGGCAAAGGGAGCAGCGAGGTTGCTCCAGGTTGCCCAGGAAGTTTCCAGCTGAGGGAGGACATGAGCATGGGCTGTGAGTGTCCTCAGCTAACACAGTGTCCTCGTCCCCCTGCACAGCTCCTCCTGAATGAGCACTGTGGGGTTCTCACCAACGCTGGGGTCCTGGGAGCTGTGCAAAGCACAGGGGATGTTCCAGCTTGTCAGAGTCCAGAGTGCAGGGAATATTTCTCTGCCTGTTTTGAAGGGTTTTACCCCCCTGGACAGCACTGTATTTGACCTTTGTCCATGGAAAAAATTACCTACCCTCTGGGAAGAATTAGAAAATACACCAGTATAAACGAACTAGAATATTAGAATATTAGAATATTATGTGAAACTGTCACAGGGTGAAAAACTGAGAGGTATTGGGTTTGTTAAAATAGTATATAGATAAGTAGCAATAATGCCAAGATGGAGGGTTGTTGTTGTTATCCAGACCTTTTTCTCTTCTTCTACGACTCCATATTCTGTGGCAGAAGTGGGTTCAGAGGATTGGATGAAAAATTCCGCAGTTCCTCTTCATGTGACAAAGTTATTTAGTGAGCATTGGTAGAAAAGTAAAAATATCTTTCATTTTAGGTGTTCATTGGATAATTTACCTTTAAAAGATGGTGTAATCTTGATAATAAGGCTTTTCCCACTGGCTTTTCCCTCTCATACTCTCTCTGTAATGTTCAGGGTCACGTCTGTGACTCTGTTTCTCTGATAAGACCTAATAAATAACTATCTGAAAGCAAGAAGCATGGAAGGTCCCGTTCGTCTCCTGGATTCCAAGCAAGGACTTGTCACGGTAAAGTGACACAGCTGATGGACAAGGGAGTGTCAGAGGTCTGCAAGAGACCCCATGTGCCCCTTTCATGCCCTGTACAGAACCTGTGCTGCCTCTGGTGCCGCAGAGAGCAAACCATGGATTTCAGCAGCTCATGGGCTGGAGGTTGGGTTGTTCCTGCTCTTTGTGGTGCAGCTGCAGAGTGAGGCTGGCCTGGAGCTGAGAACTGCCCAGCTCCTCACCCCGGGAGCTTTGGGATCTCAAGGGTCAGTAGAGACACCAGAGGGGTGGGCTGGGGTAGAAGCAGCTGTCCTGACAGAAAACCACGCTCCTGAGAAACCAGCAGCCCTTGGCCATCACCAGCCCAAACTCTCAGCTTCTCCCTCCTCTCCCCCCACACGTTGGGATGAGTTTCTACACTGGAGGTTGAGCACTGGGATCTTTGTGTCCCCTCTGTGATGCCTTTTCTTGGTCTTAAAATCAAGAGCCAAACACGGTTAGAAGGGAAAAAGGGATTTTACCTTGGTATTTATTTGAAGGATCCTTGGTGCACTCCATCCAGGTGGAGCACGCTGGAATGGACATCCAAGTGCACACCAAAATGCTCCCCCGTGGGTACCCCCGAAATGCACCCACACAATAGTTTGGGTATAAAATT
>VZRV01002772.1:22965-42417 GCA_013398115.1 Falcunculus frontatus | reverse complement strand
ATATATAAAAAGCAAAAAAAACCATCACGGCATCTCTGCAAAGACCTGAACACCAAACCCCTGTGAGAGACTGCTGGAGCTCCCAGGCACAACCTGGACACACATCCTGGCCTGACCCCACTGCTCTGCTGCTGTCACCAGGGTCAGAAGGTTCCCTTCCCTTCCCTGGGCACCCCAGCCCTGCCTGCCCTGCTCTCTCTCTGTGGTTCAGTGCAGAGAGGTCCCCACGGTTCCCTTTTTGGGGTGAAGCAAGCACGGTCTCCCTTTGGTTCCTGCACGACCACAATAACGGCCCCGAGCTGCTCCGAGCAGCAGCTGAGCCTGAGAAGAGCGAGGAACACTCTGAATTAACCCCAGAGCTTTGTGCTTACAGAGAGATCTTATCTGCACTCAGCAAAAGTCATCATTGTGCAGAGAGGAAGAGATAAGAGCATATGAAAAACATTAGAGGTGTATTTCCACTGCTCGTATTCGGATGTACAGGGCTTTAAAGTGTTGGAGGGAACTTTCTTAAGAGATACTACAAAAGATATTGCCAGTCTAATCAAAGTTTGAGTAACAGGCTTGCTCAGGCAGCAAATTAGAAGTTGATAGCTCCACCTAAGTTAAAATTATTCAGATTCTAACAAAAAACTGCCAATAAGTAATTGCTTGGGTTTGGGCATACTGAAAACCAGGGGCTACTGAATATTTAAATTGTCAAAAAGTAGCTGGACAGAGAGTGAAAACTCACATGTAATATGGATTATATCATCATATGGCTGTTGTAAATCTAGAGATAAATCCGAACTCTACATCTCTAATCTCCCCTTTATTTATTCTTTTAAAGACAAATATCAGGTTTATGTGATTTAAAAACCCCAGAATACTGCCCCTGAAAACTTATGAATCCTGTCTTTGTTCCAGGTGATTGTAACACTTCAGAATCAGGCAAACCATTTGGTGTGTGCGTGCGAGAGCGGCGAATGAATTTTATTACAGCTACAAAACAGATTTTCGGGAGTCGCTGAGTAACTGCGAGCAGATGAAAGGGAACCAGCTGAGATCTGTGCACTGCAAATTGTTTCCCCATGATTAAACTATTTCATCCTCCGGGCTAACATCTCTGTACTTGTTCGGCAACAAGTGATAATGTTGGTGATAAAAGTCCCTCCTGGATGGGCAGGGAAGGATGATATCAGTTATTAGTGCCTTTTTTTTTGTGGTCAGTAAACACTTCTTTTACAGGTATTTTGTAAGGTGCAACGAAATATGATTAATTTAAATGATAATAATAAAAAAGAGACTAACATTGTCCTACTGCAGCATTGCAGAAGCTGCTGATGGGTTTCCAGAGTTCTGCCCAAGGAAAAATGCTGAGAGCACTCTGCTGGTATTTAAAAAATACAGTCTGTGGCTGTGTTCCAGTTTGGCAAATAATTTTTGCTTCATTATTAATTTTTTGTTTGCTTAATTAGAAATAATTAATGCAGATTGTTGCTTTGTACTCACAGCAAAACCTAAAGCCAGCTACTACACTTCTAACTGACTCCTCTGCAGAGGGAGAGAAATGTTACTTATTCCCGGGGATAAAAATTAATTAATGAGTTGAAAAAATGTTGTTCATTGTTTTGCTTATCTGTTGTAAATTTTTGACTCGTTTTATAGTGCTACATTTTGGACAGAGCACCTGTGGGCCAGATTTTCCAAGGTGGGTCCAGCCCAAAGCTGTGTGTTCGTGTTTTGCTCAGGTCAGTGGGAATTCGAAGCATTCTGTAACTTTGCAAATCAAATCACAGTTGCAGGTGCTGTCAGCCTGAATTTTGACCAGTACTTAAAAATATGGTTTGAGCCACGTTTACAAGCATTCCTGAATAAAGGCTTAACTATCAATTCAAATGTTAGTTTTCAGCCATCCACATTTACAGTTCAGGCTTCATTTGCCTGAGCGTGAAAACTCTGAAATCACCAGTTTCAAGAAGCACGGATAAGCACAAAGAAAGATTTTTTGAGGCATTTAAAATCAGGTAGAGATTTAAGAAAAGAAATAATCACAGGAGGCTGATAGCAATATAAAATCACTGCTACAGGCATCTGAGCAGCTGAACTCCCAAATGCTGCTGGACATAAAGCCCCCCTCATCCCTGCATCCCTGTGGGAGCGTGTGAGGCTCCTGGGAAGCTGCTGCCTCGCCAGGGAAGGTTTGTGTGCAGCCTATTCAACGGCAGAACTTCTGCTCCTAAATGGTTTTCAAATACAGTTCATTTTCATGGCATGATCTTTAATGAAAAGTGCCTGCTGAGTGCAGTACAAACCATTTGGTGCCCCAGTGTCAGGGGAGGAAAAGAACAACATTCAGTAAAGCTGAAGGTTTTTATTATCACGTCGTAAATGAACAAATGGCATCTGTCAATACAAAGGAACTCATAGGGGGTATAGAAAGGAAGCTTAGTTATTACACTCAGGGTGTGCTGCTGAAGTGACAAACTGGAGTTTTATTAACATGCCAGTTATAGATCTCCTCTTCCTCCCCCACCGCCCCAGCCCTTTCCTTTTACCTCCCTCAATTTGGTCCATACCAGGACTGCTGTAAAATGAGCTTTTACTCAGACAGTGCTCGCCAGCTCGTGCTGGAAGTTGCAATCATCACCAGGGGCAATTAAAAAGTGGGGGCCCCCCGTATTCAGAATTAAAACCTGGCCCCACATTCAGCCCCTCTTTGGGGAGCGTCAGAACACGGGATCAGGGAGTCTCCAGGAGCACTGATCCCATCAGAGTTTTCTATCTGGGCAATAAACATCTCTCACTGCACTGATAAATGACAAAGGTGTTTATGAGCTCCAGGAAATGTTTATACCAAATGTATGGAACCCAGGGATGAGTTTGCTCCCAGCAGCGAGGGAACGGGAAGGGAGGCTCAGGGGGTGGCAGCCTCGGCAGTGATTTTTACTGGAAGGTATTAAGGTTTTCCTCATAAAAGGGTTCAGTGGCCTGGAGCAGGTGTGGCTACAAGCTGGCAAACAGCAGCCAGGGAGGCAGTGCCCGGGGGAGTGGGGAAGCCCTGGGGACCCCACTCCCTGCCTGGAGAAGGAAATGGGGCTGGAAGTGCCCCCCTGTGCCCCGCTGGGACACCGAGCCCCGCTGCAGGTTCACAGCAGGAGCGCTTCTGTGCCGTGGAAAGGGGGAAAGCCGGGGCTTCTCGTTGGAAAAATTGTACAATTAGACCTACAGTAGAGCGAAAAGAGCTTAGCAGGCCGGAGAGAAATCACATTGGCAACCGTGCAAATACAGGACGTTGAGCGTTTTTAATGGGAGCAGGAAAATACCAGAATCACTTATGTGCTTTCCCAGCTTTTTCAAGTGCAGGGACCGGGCTGCATTTATGATCAGCAAGCATCAGAGCTGCATTTAAAGGCAGGCATGAAAGGAAGTGCCTTTCAGTTATGACACTAACCAGCAATTTCAGCCAGACTTACAAACTGCCCAGAGCACCAGAGCAAGCTGCCATTGCTGAGGAGCTGAATGCAAGCAGGACTTTCAGACTGTCCCCAACAGAAAGGACTCCATTCAATGAAACCAAAAGACCAGAACAGTGAAGCTCGGGAAGTTCAGAAGATGCACAAACAGGTCTAGATCCATTTGCAGCTCTGACTGACCTTGTAAATTCAAGGCTTGCTGGTGCCTGGCAATGCCTGGGAATGCTGGGATGGTTGTGCCCATCCTGGACCGGCCTGGTGGATCTCTCCCTCCAAAGGAACACCTTTAGCTCCACTTTCTAACACCAGCAGGGTCCCCCAGGTTCTTAGGGAACACGGCAGTTCCCAAAGGATGTGCTGTCACCCACAGTCCCTGCTGGGGATGAAGCCCCTGTGGTACCTCTGGGAATGAATTCCAGAGTGTTGGAGCAAACTTGTCACAAGTGGAAATTGTGCAGACCCTGGCACAGACTGCTCGGGATAACACCTACTCATTATTTGTCACCTTCACCTCCTGATTCCACCTCGCTCCAACGTTATTAACGTGTCATGAACAGAGAAGTGCATCTCTCAGGCCATGACATTGAAGAAAAGAACCCCCCAAAAAGTTTGATCAAAGCAATTTGGAGGCTAAGGGACACTTTGTAGAGATCCTGCCCTCAGCTGACAGCTCTGGGTGGGCACAGAGCCCTTTCACACCTGCAGGGAATCTGTCCCTGTGACTTGTCCACTGCCTCTTGTCATAAAGAGATTTATCAGAACCTCTGCACAAAAGCCACATTTCCTTTCACCCACGGACAAATTAAAAAGCCTCTTAAAACCAGAATAATCTCAGGGATGTCACCTTTTGTAGGGGATGGCTTTATGTGCCCATTTCCTTCTCATGCAGGCTCCTGCTTTTACAGCTTAATGACAGCAACCCCCCAGCTCCAGCTCTGCTGCAAAGGGACGAGAAGCAAATCAGGGCACCTGGCTGGGGCTGTCCTTTCCTCTCCTCATCTCCAGGGTAACTTCTCTCACTCTCCCTGCTCCAGGAACACACACTTGGCTGACACTGAGGGAATAAACCTGATGTGTCCAAACCAGCAGAGCGCTTCTTCAGCCCTGGCTGAGCTCAGGACATTTCAGAGGTTCCCAGAGTATTAAATCAGGAATCTTGCCTGAGTAGTCACCATCCTACAGCAGAGTTACCACTGCCAGGGATGTGGTGACACTCTCAGAGAGAGGAACTTGCCTTCAGCAGAGTTTTAATTCAAAATTATCATAAAATGCTGATGAACAAGATAAAGATTGCCAGGCTGTCCCAGCAACTTGCTTGGTTTTAGTTTTAATGGTGGAAGATGAAAGGGATTGTGTGTCTTTGGCACAGGGAGGGCTGGGAACAAGCTACAAGGTTTGTTTCAAATTAAAAAACCTGCCTTATAGTAATTTTTCTTGGTTGTGCTCATGTCCTTTTGGTTTTGCCCATGGTAAGGGATTTGCTTGCTGGAGGAAATCTTACAGAAAGAGCAGCTGCAGCACGAACAATGAAATTAATGAAGGTTTCCTGGATACTTTGCAGTCCAATAAAGACTGAACACATCAGAGCCCTTTCTGCTGTCTGGAAATAAAAATGCCCTTCTCTGATATCCAGCACTTCTCATGAAATGAGTCACAATCTTTGAGACTTCTGTCTCCCCCTCAAATTCAGGTCAGACCAGGCAACAAATTCGAGTTGCTTCGGGTGAAATGTCTACAGAAAGAGACAGACACCACGTTATCACACGGGTCTCCTTTCCTGCATAAATCAGGACAAGAGGCTTTAAATTAAAAAACTGTGATTTCTAAAGACTTCCTTTCTACCATGAGAACCAGAGGCTGTGGTAGGAACACTGACTGTTCCTGTAGGTGCCTCAACGTGACCAAAGTGCTTCTTTTGCTGCTTGTTTTGCCCTTGCTCTACAGCGGTTGGAGATGGTTAATGAGTTAATTATTGTGAATGAGATACCAGTCACGTAAAACTTGCCTATTTTCTCTCTTAATGGAGATTTATACATAACATGCCAAAGCTCCTTTTGTAGCTGATACGCATGTGACACACTCACATGAGCAGTTTAAGCACAAAACTCTCCCCCCACAAATTGTCATGTACAAACAAAGGAAAAATCCATTCCATTGAGAAGGGGGAAAAGCTTCAGCTGAGGGGTTTGGGGTTTTTTATTTTCATGAGAAAGTAATTTTTTGAGTCATGTGAGGAAAGGGGGTTTTATGAAAGAAAGCCCAGACAACACCATCCTTATCTAAGGACCCTAAAATAAATAGAGTGAGATCATCCAAAGAAGTTATTAACACAGAAACTGTGCTGAGTACAAGCTCCGTGACCCACGGTCATCTTTAGTGCAGTATAGCGACTACAAAAGGGATATAAAATGTATGGAACTTTTTTCCCTTTTAGCTCATGCAGTGGTAAATTGTCTCGTCCTGCTGATACATTGCTGTTTGTCATGAGTGATCTAGAAATGAAAGGAACAGACACAAAACAAATCACTGAAACATTTCACACCTCATCATCAAACCCATGTTCAGAACTCTTTTGTTGTGCTCTACCAATAATCAGGAGGGGAGAATCAGCCCATATATTTTTTATGAGAGGCACTAAAAGTTCTGCTGTGGCTGGATAAATCTATAGCATGGATTTCTGAAATCAGTCATTTTTTTTAGAAACAAAACCAATACAGATTTATTGCTGCTAACACTTGACATCCTTTTTAACAGTTTTCATCTAACAAACTTCTCAAACTCTTCCAAATGAGGGAAAACACTCTTGTGGAATGAGTATAACTAAACCTTTCGTATATTTTTTTTTTTCACAAGAAAATTGAAGCACCCAGACAATTTCTGTACATTTTCTAGCACAGCTGAGAGTACACAGGGAATCCTGCCCTCTCCTCTTTGCATCTGATAAATAGTTTATTTCACTCTATGTTTAATGTACTTTTCTTTCGCCGTTCAGAGGCAGCACTGTTGCTTTTCTGGGACAGGCTCATTGTGCTTAGACCAGATCAGACAAGCCCCAGAAGCCAGACTGACCACTTTCAGAACAAGAGTTTCCCACAGTGGCACTATTCAGGTTCGGAATCAGAGAAATGAATCTGCCCAAATCTCTCCAAGAACCCAGTGGTGTTGCATTAAAATCGGCAGCACTTGCAAAGGTCCCATGAGGGATGAGCCCAGGGACTGTCACTGGCAGCACCAGGGTGGCTTTGGAGATCCTGGTTTTGGTGGAGAGGAGGTGGCAGTTCAGGGCATCCCCTGGGCACCTGCTCCTGCCAGGGCCACATGGACACCTCAGGTTTTATCCCCCTTCACAGGGCTTGGGCCAGGCACAGCCTCCACGCCCTGAACTGAACAAATCAGCAAATAAAGTCATCATGGTGTGGTTTCTGTTGAAATTTAAGGGGTTTTTCCCAGTCTTTTTCCTCCCACAAGAGCTGTGCTGACGCACAGAGGTGATGGTGGCTAAGCCCAGCATTATTATATGCATATCATATAAATAACAAGTGGATAAGGGCGCCTTGGCCTGAATTTTCTGGCAGATCCTGTGCTGGACAGAAACCTCTCATGCTCAGGAGCAGCGTAGCTCCTTTTGCAGAGGTGGGGAAACAGCCTCATTTCTCTCAGGTACAAAGAGGAATAACTAATAGACAGAGTTTGAAGAAATGCATTTTGTGTGAGCATCTCTCACCCTCCCCTGCTCCTCCTGCCATAAACGATTGCATTCTTGTAAGATTTATGAAAGATGATTTGAGTGAGAAGTGAACGTCTCTGCAAATGACTGAGTGACCTTCCACCTATGATCATGACCCTAAACCAGATGAGCCTTTTGAAGAAATATTTTGGATGGAGTTAGGAAATGGCAGTGTAATTGAAACAAACTTGGTGGGGCTATTCAGCCCTCTGGGAGGACAATGCCATGGTTGGGAAACCTTTGTCCACTGCTTTGTCTTCTGCAGTGAACTCAATTGTCGATTTTTCCACATGCAAGACGAGACATGAGGAACTTCTCAGACTGCAGTGGTAATAAAAAAATGAGTCATTTAAAAAAAATTATTTCATGTCAAGAAAACAGCTTTCATCAGGTCTATAAATCAGCTGCAATTTGAAGTACTTGAAGTGGTTTTTTGATTTTTTTTTTTAATTGGTTTACAGTGTCTGTCCATATTTCTGAGCAGGGAACACTGGGCATCCGAGGGTTTGTCTCACAAAAGGTGCCCAGACATTGGGACAATCAGTAAGGGGTTAGGGACCGTCACAGAGTGAAAAATAAAGAGGTAGGAACACCAAAGCCACGAGAAATGGTGTGTGGAGACCATAAATGATGCCACTCGAAAATTCTCAAGAGCTGCTGAGCCAAAGGTCTCAGACCCAGGTGGAGTTTCTGTGATCCCCGTGAACCTGAGCAGGTTTTGGTCAGGGCTTGGCCCTACAGTGACACTGTGGGGTGACACAGACAGACAGACACAGACACACAGACAGACAGACACACAGACAGACAGACAGACACACACACAGACACACAGACAGATACACACACACAGACACACACACACACAGACACACACACACACAGACACACGGACAGACACACAGACACACGGGGCTGGGCAGGGCTGAGCTCTGCCCCTCGCTTTGGGAAGAGCCTGCAGGGGAAAAAGTTTGAATGCTGAACAGCTTCTTCCATTTGAAACAATGCTATTAACTGGGCAAAATAAAAACCTGGAGGAATCTCAGAGACTGATTTCATAAAGGGATTGAGTTGGGCAAGAAAGCCTGACATGAGGGAAACTCGGGAGTTTACAGGCTATCACTAATTAACCCAATTTACAAACTGGAGCTGAGCCCAGTGCCCCGGGCAGGGGCAGCAGTTTGCATCTTTGGAGTCTGGAAGAAATAAATTTCAAACCATGCAGTGGGGAGTGCTGTGCACAGACCTCAGTGACACCGACACTCCTGACCTTATTTCTCGCTTTCTTTTTTTTTAAATTTTATTTTGATTTTTGTTGCCCACGTGCTTCAGTTTGGATTCACCTTCACTGTTATTGCCTAAAATGGGCTAAAATTCCAGATTTACTCTCTTTTTGCATATTTTAAACAAGGGGAGGGGGGAACCCAGTGATTTATCACAAACAGCAATAAGATACAGCCACAGTGCAAGGTCTGCTTAGACATTTTAGTCATATGACCTTCATCTTTGCAAGGATCTATTGTTACATTCCATTTATTTTTGTCAATATTGACATCTGACCATGGACACAAAATGATCTTTTTTCCCTGCCTATACTCTCCTGTCCAACTTTGCATTAAGAAAGCAATTCAAAAGCCTAATGCATGGAAAGTGAATCTTTTGTATTCACTATAATGCCCAATTTTTCCTTTGGAGTTACCAAAGCTGTCCAAACAAGAGCTAGATTTTCCTTTTCAGGGGAGAATAATGGAAACTTTAAATGAAATCAGAAGGTTACTTGACCTGTTAGAAACTCTGAGGTAAAACCGATGTGAAATTATAACGTGAAGCCATGTGAGGCTGTTATATAAAACACAGGAGTGCATTATGCAATCTCATATTTTCAACAGAGCTAAAAATGAAAAGACCTCAGAAACTTGCAGAGATTAAGCCAGCTGCTAAACTGTCCTGTGTTGTGATGTTGCCAGGATGGGAACCTGAGTATGATTTTATTTCAGTTTACTCACGGTGAAAGATTGATTAGAAAGAATCAATCTGTCAAAAGGCCTTTCAAAGAACGAGGTAAAATCTTGCTGCTTGCAAGTGAATTTCCCTGATCACTTGCAGGATGAGTCCTGAGTTCATCCTGCTCAACCCAAAAGCATTTCCATCGGGTTCCCAGTCCTACACTCCTGAACCTCAGCATCATTTTTACATGCATCAGCTCCTGACATGAGCTGTAATTTCGGATATTCAGAGCCCAGCTGTTTCAAGGGCACTGGAGGCTGTCAGAAAGCAGTGATTCCACCCTAAAGGATAGAAACCCTGCTTGTAGATGTCTTCCCAGCCTTTGGTGGGAGAGGATAGGGAAATGGGGGGGGTAAAAAGCTGATTTTCATGCACTTCAGTAGATCTAACCTACGGCTGTCCCACTGAACATGCAGGAGACAGGAAGTTGGGATTTTTACTCCGGATTAGCTCGGGGTGTGTCAAAGCACCAGGGCAGGGATCAAATCCTGCAACTGCTCAGAAAGAACAGCATTTACTGCACTCGGCTCTCTCCTGGCTCCCTGATATTTTGTGATGGGTATCCCTAAAGAAAGGAGGTTGCACTGTGTGGCAAAAAAAGGGGAAAATTCTGTTTTGCAGCCGTTTCCCAACAAACCCACTTAAGAGCAGCCTGTCCCTGCTGTACTGGTTCCACAGACAGAGCTGGGGATGCCCCAGGTGCTGCTCTCACTCCTCGTGGGGAAGGAATCCCCCTGCCTCAGATCCAACTCTGAATTTTGCCTCGGTTGCAGTGACAGAGCCAGCTAAACACGCTTTCCCTTCGGTTTTCAAGAGTATTTTATGAAGATGGTGGGTAACACAGGAATATTTTGCCACACAGTCATTGCAAACTCAAGCGTTTCCCAGCATTATCCAAATGGGATCACGACTCTGGCTTCACCCGCCTTTCCCTGGGGACTTTTTGTTAAAAATACATTACAGATGAAAGAAGAAGAAGAAAAAAAAAAGCATATTTCAACAACTTAATTTTTTTTAATATACAAAAATTAAAGGAATGGCTGATACTGTCACTGCTTAGAAGGGCATTTACGCTTTGAGTGTCTTTTTGTCTTTCCTCAAGCATTTTGCAACCTTTTCTGTGGGATGAAACTGTTTTCTCCCCCATTCTGTGCATGAGGTTGACAATGCACAGAATTGCCAGACAGTTTTGTCGCTTATGCCTTAGACTTTGCTCTTCCTTTGAACCCTGCTCGGCGTAAAAGGAGTTTTTCTTAATAAGTAGTTGTTCATCCTTTGATATGCACATCTGGATGTGCCTCTTATCTGCAGCATGGTAATGCTGCTTCCTGAAGATAGTGATAAAAGAACAACTGCAAATAACACACACAAAAAAAAAAAAAAAAAAAAAAAAAGAAAGAAGAAAAAGAATGGGAAAAAAAAAAAATACCCAAGTGCTTTCAGATTTCTTTCAAAAAAATATCGGTGTGGAAAAAAAGGGAAAACTGTCTGCCCTCATTTCTTCGGGATTTTATAGCAGCAAAATAAACACAGGAACCCAAAAGGAAAATGGATGAAAAATTTACATCTAGAAATCCATGGCATTATCAGTGTGATGATATACAATGCATTTGGAAATTTTATACAGCACAGATTAGGCCTTGGTTTGAACCCAGTTTGGTACCTAGAATAAATCATGGCATAAATAGGAATAATCCTAATTCAATCCTGCATTTCCCAGTGCAGTTGATGAATTGATGAAGAGGAAAAGCCTCTATGTGTGGGACTGAGTTCTTCCAGTCTGTGATGTATTTTGTATCATGGCATTCCTTAACTTTTAGGATAAAACTGTTCAGCACCACTTTAATCACACTCCCAGCAGTTCTGCAATCAGTTCCTAATCTCATTTTCTTCATCTATTTTCACCGCTGGATTAGAGGAAAATGCCTGCTGAGGGCAGGATCCCCCACCTCATGCAATAACCTGCCAAAATGCCTCTGAAATCCCCGTGCTTCCTGCAGAAGGTGAGATCTGCCTTTTCCCTAACAGCCTAAAACCAAAGTGCTCCAAATAAAAAGTTTCCAGTGCCCCAAATTCAGCCAAACTCACAGAAATCTCAGCTTTCCCCATGCAGCTGAAGCGATTCCTTATCTCTTTGAATATTTCACAGCTGCTTTTTCCCCCCCAGCACAGATCAGGAAATAGCAAATCAAACTTTTTGGTGGCTGCCCTGGGTCGTTAGCTCCGGCTGCTGCATATCCTCACCCTGGCACGGGTTAAAGGTGAGCAGCACAGGCTGCTCCCCACAAAACTGGGGATGGAGGTGCTGTCCCGAGCCCTCCGTGCTCCAGGGACACGGTGCTGGACCCTTCCCAGCCTTACAGATAACAGTCATGAATTGATCCCTCATTAGTATGCAGCAGGCATGGGAAAATGATAAACTCCTATTAACACTGTCATGGCAACTGAAAAAATGGCAGCTTTGGAAGAACAAGGTCCACAACAGAAGAAAAGCAAAGGCCTCTTTCCTTTCTTCTGTTTGACATCTGTTGTTTAACATACAAAATTGTATTATGGTGACACACACTAGCACAGGCACGGTTAAAGGTTTGGCAGTGATTGTTATCATTATCAGCTCCTATTTGCAGGGCTTACGTGGCTCATCTCTGAAATTTCGCTCTGGGCTGGGACCTGTCATACAGGATTTCAGCCCAGGGGCAGAATTTATTGTTCGGATTTTGGCTGGATTGTGGCTGAGCGGAGAAGAAAAAGAAAAAAAGTTGTCGTTAATTCATTCTCCTCTGGGACAAAACCTCAGCAAATATACTGTACATTTTCTTAAACCAAGTTAGTTTCTCAAGAAACATCTCTCAAGAAACTTTGAAGTCCAAGATTTAAAAATCTTGGGTGACATAATTACTTGAATCTAGTGTATTTGTTTATTGCTAAGACATTGTTAATGTATAATTTGCGTATTTGATATTAATTACAGTTTCGTCATAGTCTGCTGAGTTTCCTTCCAGAATAAAGAGTTTGTGCCATTTCCTACTGAGCTCATTGTTCAGAAGGTAGATTTTTACCTCCTGCTGTACCTCACTGTACCTTTGGTGACCTTGGGGCTCAATTTTCTTGTTTTTAAACAGAGGATAACTACCTACAATTATAAAATATTTCATTTGTCACCCCATCAAGCAAAATAAGTGTAGAATTGTCACGGAGGGGGAATTGATTGGTCAGAGATCCCCACGGCTGATAATTACTGTCCCTTCCTCATTAGGGGAGTCAAAAGGAGGGAGATCCATGGGCTGTGATGCTGGACTGGAGGGTTCTGCCCACCCACCCTGCCTCTGGAGCCCCCCAGGAGCAAATTCAGCTCCTTCAAGATGTCACAAGAGACACCTATGAACATGTAACAGGAGGGAAAAACCCCAACCAAACAACCCAACAAAATCTGTCAGCACTGAGGAGCTGGTTTGGGCTTTGTTCAGGTCTCATCTTCTTCATCTCCATGGATCTGGGGCAGAAAGTTCCTGTTGACACAAAGGTCCTTCTTCCCATGGCCTCCTGTCCTGCTTTCAGAAGATCCATTTTCATTTAGCTACAGCCTTCTCTGGCCCAGCCAACCACACACATTCATCTCACCCAGGCTGCCTCTCGTCACTCTCAGCTGCAGCAGGGCCCCAGGATTTTGGGACACTTTTGGGACACCAGACAAGACTGGGGTGTCTTTAACAGCTTTCCACACGAGCTGCAAATGATTTACATCCCCTGCCTTAGACAACTGCATCTGTTACCTTTTGAAAGGAACTCTGGAAAAAAACAATACATTTTGCTAATTATGAAATTTGTGTGAAATAAATCACCCGGTATCTGTGAAATTTGGTGATTAGCATGTCAAAGAGCCCAAATATCATCTGCATCCTTCAGAGATCTGTAAGAAATGCATTTTTTTTTTCCTGTGCACCTGCATCTATTAATTGCTTTCCCACAAGAGCTCCCTCTCCTAGAGACTGAAGCTGTGCTGTGTGCAGATAAATGCACAGAGGTGATCTAATTTAATTTCCTCTCATTAATAGCCTTCCTCCATGGCAACATATCAACATCTCAGCTGTGACAATGAGGACACCTGAGTATACACATATTCTGTGCAGCCTCCTTATGGGCAAGAGCCTGTCAAGCTTATTAAACGAAATAAAAAGAAAATTTTTCAATGTGTTTCAAGCAGCTTATTGAGAGTTTCTTGATCAGGGTCATATTTCGAGCAAGACATGGGTTTACAGGCAGTTGGAGGCAAAAGCTAAAAGACAGGCTCAGGATTTTAGCTTTTTATAGCTGCTGCTGGATCTTAATTATCCCTGCAAAGATCTTAAACAAAGGGGGAGAAGCGCTGCCTCCTCCCTGCACAGCTGAGGGTAGGAAAGGGCCGGGGCCAGAGGTGTGAACCCAGCACTGCCACCCTCCCATTACTCTCACCCAGTTGTTAACTACAATGCTGGGCTATTTAAATGCTAATATTATTTAGCATGCAACAATCATTCAGGTTGGAGTCTCGGATTTTCTGAGAGGAGAAAGAAAAAAAGAAACTTTGAGAACATTGCCTTACTGTTCCCCAGGACAGCTCCTCACTCATGGATTTTGGGAAGGAGCGTGCTGTGCTGGCAGTGCCTCACAGTTGATACACGGGGTTTGGTTTTTGAGTTGTTCACATTTTCAGCTAGTTAAATATAGACAAGTTTTGCTTTCCCCTACTTTTCTGTCCTTTATCTGAGCGCAGTTTCGCAGATTTTCTTTGTGTCAGATCCCATAACACTCCCTCCACCCTCTTTGTTATTTTTCAGGGGAAATTTGGAAATGGAAAACCCTCCACAAATGGATAAAGTGCAAGGCCCAAGTTGAATCTCATCGTGTTCCCAAGTCTGTGAAGAGGAGAGGAAGAGGGAAGGTCACAGACTTTGTGTCTGGGCAATTCTTGGCCAGCAGCTTCCTCTCAGGCTGTGTTGAGTATCCCAGCACAGAACCTGCCCTTGCTCCATCCCAGGGGCTGATTCCCCAGCACTGAAGGGAATCATCACTGACATTACAGAATAGCAACTCTGGAGCCAAGATAACACACAAAAAGGACACCAAAAGCTGCTGCTGTCCAGGGAAAAGAGTAAAACCAGAAGCCTTTGAGGTGGCCAAGCAGGAAAACAAAGTCAGGTGAAGAGCTGAACAAAATTCACATCCATCATTGCAACACTGACACCCTGGGTTTAGAAAATCCTTTCCCCAAACCATTTCATTCCCTTCAGCTTCGAAAAAAAAAAGAAATTCTGAAGGGGTAACTATGCTCCCTTAGTCCCCAGTAGCTGGTGAAGGAAGATGCTGTTGTGCTGGCCAGGTGGAATTGCTGCCACAGTTTGGGGAAACTTTGCTGTACATGAGTCACTCGAAAGCACAAGAGGAATTGAAGGAGCCTTAGGTCAGCTGAACCATCTCAGAGGGTGCCGTACTTCCTTCAGCCCCTGATGAACAGTAATTCACATCACTTCATAAAATCTGAGGGGAACCAAAACCCTTTAATGAGCTGATTTCAACACTCAGGTTTTTCCCTGCTCTCATATTAATAGGGACCTTGAAGTCTGCAATGCCCGTGATAAGATATTTGGCTACATTGATGTAATGTACTTTTTCTTATCAATATGCAAACAGGACCCTAATCTATTTATCTCCTTCACATTTTATTTGGAGGATGGGGGCAAAAAGGGTTGTTTGAAGGTTGCTTTCAAACTTTGGTATCACATGAAACCAAGTTAACTTCTAAAGCAAAGAATAGTAATAGTTACGTGTAGAGAGGATTGTTTTATCTCTCAGCAGCATTTTCCAGGTTTTATCAAACAGCTTTTGGAACAGCTGCAGAGGGTGTTTGTGTAGGTCACCCACTGACAGCACCCTTGGCAAAATAAGGGATAATAACACAAGGATGTCCTCTGGGAGACCTAATGTGTGAAGGTAAGTACATGAGAGTCTTTGGTTTTCTGTGGGGAGAAGTCACTTTGGAAGATGCTGGGAGCCAGTGACATCTGGACAGCTGCAATCAATTCATTTCAAGCCAACTACAGTGGTTTGGATTGCAGGAAACATTGATCTGGGTGATAACAGCTCCTCAGTGCCATCCACCCCTCCCTTTCTGTGGGGTTCTCAGTTGTCCTGTGTGTGGCTGGAAATCCTTGGCACAGGGAGAGCTCCACAAACACCGAGCCTTGAGGCTGAGAAGGGAGTTAAGAGCAGAAAAGATAAACTGATTTTTCTTTTCCCATTCCTTTTTTTTAAATTTTTTTTTTTTTTTTTGCTATTCCTTATCCTCACTTAGCAGCTCAGAATGTTTTTGGGTCCAATAGATCATGGCCAAATCCCACACCTCGTGCAAGTGGAAGCACAACAGAAAATCTTCCAGTAAGGAGACCCTGTTCTCCAATTTTCCTGATTTCTTTCAAGACGGGTCCTATTCTAGTTTTATTTGAATGATCAAATCTTTCTCTTGCTCAGGGAAAAACCCAAACCAAACAAACCAACTAAAAGCCACAAGGGGTAAAGGTACAGAGACACCTATTAAGGCAGTGTCTCAGCAGGGAAGCCCCAGAGGCTGTCAGGGTTCTAAGGACCATCTGCAACACCCCTGAACTCATCCCTCACAGTTATCCCTTTCCTCTTTAGGCTCTTCTTTTCCAAATAATAGCAAATTGAGGGTGTGTATTTTCTCTCTGCTTATCAGAGGACCATTTGAAGTTGAGCCATCTAATCCGAAAGATTTTTTAGCTAAACAAAACTCCTGCACTTTATTGACTTGGACTGTGGCACGTCCCCAGAGGCTGAGCTGGGACTCGTGGACAGCCACCCTGCCTTTGGGGGGGTGCAGAATTTACTCCCTGGAGTGCAACCCTCCTGGGAGGTACCAAATCCTATGGATTCTATGTTTGCACTGCAGGGTTTTCACTGCCTCTCTCTGTTGGGAGATTCACAGCACGACTCTCAGCACAGCACAGTGCAGCCCATGCTTCAGTTTCATCATTCCAACAGCCCAAATACTTATTTGAAAAGTATCTGCAGGGGCCAGTGCAGTGTTTGGCCTGGGCAAAGAACTGCCATCAGTCAAAACTTTGTACCTTATCCCTCTGTTTCACAGAATCATGGAATCATTAGAGTTGGAAAAGCCCTCTCAGCCCATGGGATTCAAACTGCGCCCCATCCCCACCTTGTCCCCAGCCCAGAGCCCTGAGTGCCACCTCCAGCCCTTCCTTGGACACCTCCAGGGATGGGGACTCCAAACCTTCCCAGGCAGCTCCTCCCAGTGCCTGAGCACCCTTTCCACGGGGAAATTCCTCCTGATGTCCAGCCTATTTCCTTTTGTCTATTAGTGACAAAACTCTCCCTTCACTCGCGGTCTGTTCTCATAATAAACCACAACAAATAATTGCAATATAACATTCAGGGATCACAGAACGGCCTCTTTGTGACTTAAACCTTTGGCTGCTTTGTTACTAAAAAGCAAATATTTGCACTGCTCATCATAGAGAATATGAAATGTGTAATTCCTGCATCAGCAGCGATTCACTGCAGGACATTTGACAAACAAATCCTGATTCTGTGACTCGTTTCACACCACGCAGTGCCCAGCTCAGTGAAACCTCGAGTCTCCTCAGACAGACAGACCTGTGGTCTTGCACAAATACAGATGTGAACGTTTCTGCCTCGCCATCGAGAAATTATTTTGGAGCATAACGCTGAGGAGTGTTTACAGTTGAAACACTCACACAACATGGACACATTTCCATACAGTGTATGGGAAACACCTGGCCCCGAAACCGCCGGCTAAAAACTGCTGTCAACCTTCTGTTTGTCAAAAGGGTATATTTATCCTCTGACTTTTTGTCATGACCTCTGCATTCTGAAATGAATTAAAGGTTTATGTGCAGGAATGCAGAGAGCAGGAAATCAGGAAATAGCCTGGGAAATGGCTTTCCTGCCCCGTTTCACTGCTTTTACGTACTGTAACGTCATCGAGAGCAGGATTCTGTCACTTTGTGCTGGCTCCTTGCTCGGGGGTGCCACAGCACCGAGTCCCCTCTCCTGGGGTATCACAGGCACCAATAAAAGGCCATGGTGCTGATTGAATTTCAGTATAAGGCAGTAAGAGAATGCTCAGATTTTAAGGGTGGCTTCTGTCCGTGGTTGGCTGGAAAACTGTCCCAGTTTGAGCCACTGAGACACAACCAACACTCACTGTGAACCAGCTGCCCAGAGTTTGTAAAAGTTAAAGCAGAAAGACCAAGTCTAGCCAGGAAGGAGAGGAATCATCCAGCACTGTCACTGTCACGAACTGATTTCTCTGAGGAATATCCAGTGTGGAAGTAAAGTTTGTGAACTAAAAGTGCAAGAAAAAAATGGTGTGTTTTGTAACCCTTTTTTTATCAGACTTCTATATTTTTAAGCACTACACAGCAGAGAACCAGGTGGGCAAAGTGCATGACCTATGTGGTGCTTAACAGCCTCATTGAAATGCATTGAAATACCCTGGTGGGGGGAATTGCTCAATCTGTCTCTCCATGGTAGCAACAATAAATTGCCTGAATTATTTTCAAGTTGTAGCACTGAACTAAAGGACGTACAATTTAAAAAAGGCAGAAAAAAATAGTGATAAAAAAAGAAATCAAAGAGGTTTTACAGTAGCTGGACACTTCCCATGAAAACTTCTTATTAATATTTTCTGAAAGTGTTTGGTGGCTGCTGCTTAGTAGAAAATGGAATCTCTGAATATCTTAAACATCAAATCTCTTTCACTCAAGTGCTTAAAAATGACTGTCAGGATCTAACCTCAGATTAGCTTCACTTTGGCTTGGCAGCCTTTGGAATTAAGCAACATCTGTGGACCTCAGTGGGGACAGGGAGAGCTCTCAAAGCAGCAGAACTCACCCTGAGACTTAATTCTTATTGTCTTTCCTGCTGAATTTGACAGGAATTGTCATATGAAGGACAGTAAAAAAGGTCTTTTTCTCAGCTTTCCTAACAATACCCCTCCAAAGACAAAAGGGCCAAATGCTACAGTAAAGATGATCACAAAATGTCCATTAAAATTGTGTTCAGCTGAGCTTTTCCTTAGATAACAATGATGCAAACAAATTCCAAATCTACCCACATCATTCAACTCCCCCCTCCCCAAAATAAGTCTTGCTGTTTGTTCCCATATTTGGATGGGGGAAAAAAAAAGTCAATTTTTAATATTTTGGTTTCTATGCCTTTGTTTTAAACAAATCAGCCAACATGACCAAACCACAGAGGAGGTTTTCATTTATCTGTTTAAAGAGAGCATTTGGAAGTAGCTGGGTGTTTACAGGAAGCTCCAAAACAGGAATGTATATTTTTATGCAGTAATTAGTGATTGTTTAATATACCAACTGGGAAGGCACAGAACAGCATAAACACATAATTGTTACCAGGCAGGGAGAAGTAGAGCATTAGGAGATAGCATAAATAGTCAAACGTGACCTCGAAAGGTCAAAAGAGAACTAAACAATTTTGTCACAGCACTTGCTTATTTAAGTCAATGCAAGTCCAATTTCCTCTCTGCTGCCTTGCCTGGTATTTTATACTGTCCAGCATTATTCTTATTTGCCAGGGACAAACAGGATCAGTTGTCCTGAGTACATTTACAAGTTGTGTGTGACCGTTTAGAAGAAAAATCCGGAGCATTTTGCGAGTCAGAGATGAGTATTTTAAACACAACGCCACGCAAAGCACTGAGCTGGAAATGTCCACGTTATATTAATTTCTAGCAATGATTTACTGAGGTCAATGACAATAAAAATGCAAGTCAGCTACAGAGGCATTTTGTAAACTCGCTGATTTTTTTTTAACCCGCTTCATGCCACCATGAGCAAGATCACCCTGGCACCGACTAGCAAGAACATTTAAAATTTAATCTCTGAAACAAATGATTTTCACTGAATTCATTCATGTTTTGCACCCCCCCGCCCTCACTCCCCCCTGAGAAAGAATCCCCTTTCTATTGCAATGCAAGGGTAGGATTTCACTGTGGGGGAGTAGCCCCTGTGTATGAACCACATGGAAGACAGGATTATTTAGTTACACTTTAAAACATGTTCATTTTTAGACCCTGTTCTTCATAACAAATAAGGTATTTTATCCTCATATTCTTTCTCCTTCCCCCCCCCCCCCCCCCTTTTTTTTTTTTTTTTTTTTTTTTTTTTTTTTTTTTGTTTATATAAATATCATTCATGATAGAGGTGG
>VZRV01002772.1:0-22935 GCA_013398115.1 Falcunculus frontatus | reverse complement strand
TCCTGAAGGGGAACTATGCCTCAGTGACAAAACAAATTTGCCACAAATCATTTTACAAAAGAACAGCAGGACTTTAGACCAAACTCGGGAACTGTTCCTATTCATCATTCATTTGTTTTGGAAACTCCACCCTCCTCCTGCCATGTTCAATATCTAATTGGCATTCTGACACTTCAGATAACTAAACATCTGCTGCATGGATGCTTCTTAGAAGTCTTTTGTTCTGTAAGTTGGAGTTCAAGGGATACAACTCACCGATACACTACATTCGTGCCATTGTTAGGGCAACTACTCTTCCTGAAAGGAGAGAAAACAGTCAAATAAAAGCATTTTGCACAAATACTTCCCCCCCCCCCCCCCCCCCGATCAGCTTCCTAAGGGGTTGGTGTATTAAAATTCAGATGTCAGAGTTCTGCTGCTTCTTGGCTATTTCCGCACTTTAGGAAGTTGGGGTCTTTGCAACCCTCCTGTTAAGAGCTGCTGACAAAAGGTTAATTTCTGTTGCAGTGACAAGGAGGTTTCATCACCAAACAGAGCTGGATACAGACTTCGTTTTCCTTTTTTTTTTTTTGTTTTTTTTTAATATAGTAGTTGAACGGATGTAAATAAACAAGGTGGGTACCCACCACCCAGTGCTGCTCCGAAACCTTGGGAGTTCCTATTTTGAAAGCAGTTTGGAACACTTAGACCAAAAGACCTTGTAGAACTGTGAGGCAATATTTGGCGGATCAAGAAATAAACCACAGGTGAAATTTTGCGAGCAAGATTTGCATGTTTCTGCTGCTAGATGCTCCTTAGCCTAAAGGCTTAATTATCTGATGCATCCAGCCAATGCTGTGAATGTATTATCTGCATTGTAGTAGCTTCCAGAGTTTTCAGAGCAGTCTCTGTGTGCTGGACCCCGAGGAAAAAGCCACCACACTCATGTCCTCATGGAAGGAGAAGACAGGCAGAGCTGAGACAGGAGGAAGGCACAGGTTGGTGCCTAAGATGTGATATATCTTGGTAAAACCAAGCACAAACCCCACAGCAACGGGCTCCTCCTTCTGCTTCACCCTCAGATGTTTCACAGAGTGGTTCCTACTTTAATTGTAGCTGCTTCTGACTCATCCATCAGACATTCCCCTATTCATAACCGCAGAAAGGACATTCCCTTCCCAAGCACGGCCTTTATTGCTAGAAGCAGGTTTTTAAATACCTAAAGGAACTGGGCAAAAAAATCCCCCAAGGCCCACAGAGGTGCAGCCATCAGCAGCGATGGGCTCCAAAAGCTCTGCCAGGCTGAGCCCAGCTGTGCAGCATTCCCCTGCCTGCCCACATTTCCAAACCTCGCTTGATGTGTTTCTATTTTTCTTTTTTTTTTTTTTTTTCTTCTGGAAATCTAACACTCTCCGAAATCAAGTTGCTGTAAACTCTGTGAGGCAGGTTACAGAGGAGGGCACTGATGAATGCCCCTAAAAACCCATTGTGCCCACGCTGCTGCATGAAAAAGACTGCTGAATACACTGCATAGGAAACAACTCACGTCATTGTCCTTCTGCGCACACAATCACTCAAATGATGCATGTAAATAAGAGATTTTATAGGCACATTCACTTTGCAAATCCTTCCCATCTATTCCAAAAGAGCCACATTGTAAACATTAACAGGCTGATCGTAAGCCTGAATTTAGCAGAAAGGCTTCCAGTAACACATGAGTGGGACTGAATTAGACTGACTTCTGTATTCCAGATACCTCACTGCCTACGAGCCTCAGACCTTGCCCCTGGCAAGCATTCAGTGTGTTCAAAATCTCTTCTGTAACATCTAAATACACTGGCCAAATAGCAGAGGAAGGGGACAAAATTGGGCTATTTGTCCAGACAGAGAAAGGGATTGAAGAAAAAACCCAACATAGCTATTTATTCAAATGAATGTCTCTGCAGGAGCTGACACAGAAGGGTTAGTTCACAAAAATATATTTGATATATCCCTGTGCTATTTTTGAGGAAGGACTGGGTAGTTATAAAGAGCCAGATGAGACAGGTGAAAGTGGAATAGCCACTTCTACCTCCTGATAACTACAGCCAAAAGTGATCTTGCCCCTTGTCAAAGGCTGATTTAATTCACTGCGGATGAGCCCAGACTGGCAGGATGGAATTCACATACGGCTTTGGGAAATCTGGATTTAATTCCTTGTTTTCCTAAGCAAAATCTCTCTTGATCTTGGCCAGGTATCTTAGCAATTGGATTTCCAATACATATCATTTGGTGCTGCTGAATGCAAAAAAATGCTTGTAACAGAGCATGAAACAGCAAATACATCCCATTTCCCTTCATTTTCTCAGGGGATCTCCTAGTACACGACTAGGATAATTAAATTCTCCAAGTAATTTTACCGAAACCACCTAGCTGGGAGAGCTCTACCCTGCTTCTGCTCGGAGCTCAGTGCGTGCCATGGCTGCAGTGCTCTGCCCTCAGCCTGGTGAGACCAGGCCTGTCCCAGGATGACCAGGGTGCAGCGCTTCCCAACCAGTGTGATAACCCCCACGTGTGTATTTGCCCAATTGTTGGCCCAAAGCATCCCTTGAACCCCTTTTCCTCTTGCTCCTTCCCCCCTCTCACTGGATATCGCTTTCTGGACGTGGCTGTTGGGGCCTTCTGTCAGTGTGTCCAACCCACTTTCCCTTTTTTCTCCCCCCTGCCTTTTTCTCCTTGGAAAGAAGAGAGATGAACATCTATGTCAATGAATCCCTGACCTACATAGGCTGACCCTGAGGAGTCAGAGATAATACATGAGAGTAAATGAGGTCAAAAATGGAGAGAAGCCCCCACACGGTGAACTTCCCGCCGAGGTTTCGCTGCACCAGGGCTTCCCCAAGATCGCTCAGTGCCTGGTGAAGCTCCGGCCTTTCAGCTTCTTTAGGCAAAGTTTTTGGCAAGTTTTACAGCCAAAAAGGGTCACCCCAGGGAAGATAAGGGGGCATCTCCTCCTACACCCTTGGCAGGGCCGACACGCTTGAGCGGAGGTGACAAACTCGGTTCTGCTGAGGACAATGCTCGGGATGGCCCCGGAGCCTTGTCCCAGGAGCTCGGGGAGGGGTCCCCACTGTCCTGCTTGGGAAACTCATCTGTACCCCCAGGACCACCTCACCAAGCTCGAGGTGCCCGTGCCCAGCCAGGGAAAGGCTGATCCTGGGTAAATATGGAGCTGGAGATAACCACACAATGGCAATCCCTGTGCTTGAGCAGCTCGTACCTGGCAATGAGGTCAGCATGGAAATGTGCTAAAGCATTTCATCTCCATCAGACAGCCTGCAGCTTCTCCATGGACAAAAAGAAGGAAAAAAAAAAGGGAAAAAAAATCCTTTCACAAAAGAGGTCTGAGCGGTCTTACCTGTGGCTGGCAAAGCAACAGTGTCAGAATCATATTTATTCACCCCCAGCATGAAACAGGCTCCTCTGCTGCTGCTAACACAACATCCAGGTGTTAGGCCTCAACCCCACTTCAACTATTGTTTATTGCCATTGCATGGATTAATCCCTGCTGTCAGTCCAGCCTGCGAGATGCTCTCAGAAAGAAAGGTCTGCATAGCATCACGAGTGTCAGATCCTGCTTTGATACACTTTATCTTCCCTTATCCCTTCAAACTCACCATGACTACTCTGCCTGACATGCTAAAAATGCTTTAGAATTGGTGCATATAGGCTAAACTCTGGTTTCAGGGGGAAAAAAACCTGCCCACCCCCACTTTTCTTTTTTCCCCCTTTTTTTGACAGAAATCATTGTTGATCTGATAAGAAGTTTGTGGAGTATCCAGTTACAAACTGAGAATCCCCAGAGTCGGTGATTCATTAGTAGTTATCCTTGTGTTACAGGAAGTAAACAGCTTTTAGATGTGCATTTTGCATCTAATTATGTCACAGTCCGCTGGCCTTCTCAAAGGTGTGTTGTTTTTCAGGGTAATACATTAAAGATAACAGATTTTACAACAACAGCTGGGAAAAACAAAAATAGATAAGTCATGGAAGCTTTTGAAAGGAGTGGGAGATCTTTGCTACACAGAGGAGACAACTGGGTGTCGTTTGGAAGGATGTGAAACTTTATCCAGCAAAAAGGGGCCTGTCACAGCAACTCTATTTTTGTGCTCATATTTGCCTTCCAGAAAGATCCTGAAACCATTTGCTTTTGTACTTCATCATTAAATGATTAATTGTAGTGTCTCTGTTCCGTTCTCAGATTTATCAAACTGTTCTGGGTTTACATCCAGCACGAGAGGACAGAGCTGAGCCCACTGGGATTTCTCCTGTAGGAAGTTTTACTTTGCTCTGGGAGTCAGACTTGAATCTCTGTGTATCCAACACTAATGTATTTTATTTAATGTGAGTCATCTCTTGTTTTACCCGAGTTTTTAGGGGCTCAGACAGCAGCAGGCTGAATGCCAGTGCACTGCTCCCAGGATTTTCTTGCTGTCCATTCCCCAGCCCAGCTGGCCATGACTGTCCCTCACCCCTGACACCAGTGTGGCACTGGGGCTGGCACCACCCTGCTTGTGAGGAGCACTGGGAGCAGCACAGAGCGGGGCTGGTGCCACGGACTGTCACCAGCTACGGGCAGGGGAGAGTTTGGGCACACGGAACGTGGCTCACTAAATCCCAGACCCAGCAGGAGGCAGAGTGAGAAGCCAAGGAGAACAGGCCATAGGCCAGCAGGATGGGAGAGATGCTCCTGCAGGCACAGCCTGCCCTGCCCTGGCACCACTGGCAGCTCCAGGAGCTTCACTTATTTTCAGAGATGCTAAAAGGAGGAGGACAGCCCAGTTTGGACACAAACAACGACATTCCTTTGAATGCTGTCCAGGATGTATTTAAGTAGGGGATGACTGATCCCATTAGTCTGCTAAATCCCAGACTCAAGGGTGCAGGGAGCAGCATTCTTAAAAAGCAAGCAGTTTTATTTAGTTTTGCTTTTAACATGAAATTAAAGAAATACTCTAAATTACATTAAGATAAATCCTAGTTTGATAGGGAACAAAATTCAGAGGCTTCCTTAAAGCACTTTTCCTCTGCCATACCTCCTAAAATTCTGTCACCCATGTGCCAGGAAATTGTTTAGTGATTTTAAAGCACTCATGCATCCCTTTCTGCTCTGTCATTTTGCCCTGTTTTGGTTTGCTGCTTTTGCCCTGCCCAGAGCAGTGCTGGGAGACTGCCTGCCTGCTCTTCCCAACCAATTCCAACCATCTCTCCAAGAGCACCAGTATGAAATATCCCCCTCCTCTTCCCTTGGCTTCTCTGAAGCTCTTTGTCCTCCTGCCCAGCACAGCCCTGCCCACTCCAGCTCTTCCCACCCTGGCAGCAGCTCTGCACACCACAGTGCCTCCGTTCCTCCCATCTCAGAAGGGAAATTGAGATTTCCTTCCTCATCCTGGCAGGGCACTGCCAAGATCTTCCTACTGGGTGTGAAATAGTTCAGATCTGCTGATGAGAAAGGCTACAGAAGGCCACATTCCTCCACCTCTGCAGCTGCTGCCTATGCCAGGTATTGCACACAAGAATTTAAGGAATACCTGCTTTTTATTCTCACTTGTTAAAAGCAGTGTTTCAGTAACACGAACTGAACTAATCTGCTTGAGCTCCCAACTAAACCAGTGGTTATGTTTCTAGGAAACTACCAAATGAATGCATTCGAGAGCACATTTAAAAAGAAATGCAAAAGTCCTGCTGGCAATGACAAAACAAAGTTTGAGCTTAGAATGGAAACCGGATGAGTTATAAATAACTGATGGCAAAACCTCAATTGATTCAGTTCCACAGTTAATCTATTATATTCTTCCAGTGGAATTTGTTTTGCTTGAAAAGGATTATATGAAATCATAACCTTCATTAACTTTGAGTGATTCATTTTTTTTTTTGTAAGCAGATGTTTCGTTACAGCTGATAAAGCGTGAAAACCTGCATTCCTCACAGCTTGCTCTGCATGGGTGTGTTGGGTAATGATGACAAATATTAAGGTACAACACTGCTCTTCTTAGCTGACATGGCAGTGACTGATCTGCTTATCAGATTCAGCTGGGGACTGGAATGCCAAAAGAAGGGCAAATATGAATGTATCTGATAGGAGCCTAATGGTCCCGAGAGTATTTATAGCTCAGAACAGGCTGGGAAAAAATGAAATGCAAACAAGTTTGAAGAGAACCCGGACTGCCATTCTGTGGGGTAAAGAAGGCATTGTGTGGTTTTGAGATGTGATTATTGTCTGGAATGGAGGTGAAGGTAAAAAGAAGCTACAGGTGCTCATTGCTTTGAACTGAGTGCCACTTCCAGTCCTTCCTTGGGCACCTCCAGGGTTGGGGACTCCAAACCTCCCTGGGCAGCCCCTGCCAAGGCCTCACAAAGCACGTGCCAGAGCACTGGGATTGGAATTTCTCTGAATAGCAACTTCTCAGTCCCTAACAAATGGGAAATGTAACTCAATCTTTAAGAAATCAATGGAAATGTAGAAAGAAACTTCAAGGCTTTTCTCAACGGAACTTTTTCTAAACAGATTAATCATTTCCAGAAATAGAAAATGTCAGTCAGATCATCTTGTTTGACACAAGGTCAGCTTTCTGCCAGTGAGGCCAGTGGCGTGTCAGATGTGCAGATAAAACCAGGGCTCTGCATTATGTGAGCCCAAGGTGCAGTTACCTGGGAAAGGGTTTCATTTCCCTTCATCTCATTCATTCCAGGGCTCTGCCCAGCCCTCTAGGACCAAACTGAGGGACCCAATTTTATTACTGCTCTTTTTAATGTGCCTGGTTAAATGAGTAGTGCCAAATTTTCAGGCAAACCAGCAGCAGTTTTCAGACTGAGCACACAGCAGGCTGACAAATGGATCTACCTGGAACAACTGAAGAGGTTCCCTGTTTGTTTGCTCCCTCCTCTCAGCCAGTTATCACCGAGGCAGAGTCAGAAGGACACAGGGGCAGGCAGGGAACTGCACCAGCCAGACCTGCAAGGGGCTGTCAGTCAGCACTCCTTGTCCTGACAAACTGCAGCTCTGACAGCCCCGGCCTGCCCTGCTCTTGTTCAGGGATATTTGGTGATGCCACAGTGGTGCAATGGTTTGGGAATACAGCAGCACCACCAACTCCAGCTGGGCTAACAACTGGTGCAAAAGAGACTGATTTTAGTGCTTCTAAATTAGCTAATGAGGTATGGATAAGCTACACATGAAACGTGGAGAATTTCTATCAGGACTGCTGATTGCCCACTCCCCAAATACTCAGGTGCTCCTTATCCCCGTGCCTTTAGGCTCTGGGCACTACAGATAAAGATGTGAAACACAGCTCAGAAACAAGGACCTGTAAATAAACATTATTGTTCTTCCTTAGAAATGGAAAGTGGGTTTTGAGGTAAAACCCCACAGCCTCTACATACTTAGTAATGAAACTTCAAATAACTTGCATTCTGCTGCTGAAGATTGATGCCTTCAGAACAATAATTGTGCCATCAGAACATAAAGGAATTTAAGGCTGTATTTTCTGAAATACTGATCCTGAAAAACACAGAAGCAGAGGCCTGAGTGGCCTTGTATGTTAAATTCTTGCAGCAAGTGCCTTATGAATGTTCACCCTTCTCCTTCCCACCTCTCAGAAAATCCTAATGTCTCCCTCCTGATCCAAGCTGTTCCACTGCCTGGGCTCATCCTTGGAGGGAGGAGGATGAACACGTACTGCATTGACTGAGTGCATTCATTGCACTTCAGGAAGAAGCTCAGATGTGCCCTGACAAGGTGAATGAGAATAGGCTCATCCTGACATTAGGTAAAACCTGGACCATTTGAATTTTTTAAGTACAGCTGGACCATGAATAAGCTAATGTATGGTCATGGTGAAGCTCTGCAGAGGCCAAAAGATGCAAGGAAGAGCTGAGGCCACGCCGTGTGTTAATAGAGACTGACTGGTGTGAAAACAGTGCCTTGAGTCAGAGCCTGGCTGCAAATCACAGCTGCAGCACTCAGTGACAGGCTGGCAGGCAGCAGGATTAGCAGCAGCATGTCCAGCTCTATGTGCAGCCCAGAGCCAGGCCTGGATCCCCACAATTAAAGGTTTGCCCTGACTGAGGTACCAGCTGTGTTCTGTGGAGCTCAGGTGCAGCATCACCTTGCCCAAAACCTCTGAAGCTGGCAGAGAGCACGAGCTATCACTGCCAAAAGTGACAGTGCAAGGAGCCATGCCTGAAAAATAATGGGAATTGTCAACAGTTAATAAAACTGCTTTAAGAGGTGGATTGATCTCTTTTCAAAGGCAATGTTGCACCTGTGAAAACTTGTCCCCAGCAGTGTGTGGCACTGAATTGTACCAGTGGCATTGCAGTGGGATCAGCTGTTTGCATCTACAGAGTGCAAACCCAGCTGACTCGAGGGCAGGTGAGCCCAGACCTCCTGTTTCCTGTAGTTTCTTATGATTTGCAGTTCAGAATAGGACATTAAAAAATAAAGTTTGCTGCTGTGGTAAGTTCTCTGCTTAATAAAAATTACACAAATATTTGCTAGAGCAGAGCCCCTCTTACCTCCACCAATCCAGTGCCCTAACCCCTAGTAAGGAAAATAATACACCTTCCTGTGCTCTCCTTACAAGTCCATTTTAAACTCTCATTATTCCACGGAAAATGAAACAATTTCAAGAGGAAAGACTGAGGACTTGCTGCTGGTTAAGATGTGGTTTCAGCCAGCCTGGAAGAGGTGAGAGTTCTCCTAGAGCTGGGGGAGGGCTCCAGCTCAGAGCCCCCAGGAAGGGAGGTCAGCCCTGGGCAGCCCAGCCCTGCCTCTGACACCAGCACTGACAATCCCATGGCATGTGGCCTGTCCCAGTCTGGATTCAGCAACACTCAGCTAAGAGACAGCCAGGGATGAGACCCTCATGTTCCCCATCTCCTCCTTCCTTGTGGGACAAGGACAGGGTGGCTTTTGCACAAGAAGTGATACCTGGGGACAACAACTGCTGAAGCTGCTTTAGATGGCACCAGCCTCTCCCATCCTTTCAAAAACCTTCACAGAGGAAACACGAGACACTCAAACCCTCTCAGTGCAGGGGACATTTAATGAACCCAAGGACTAACTAAGAGACTTAATTTCTTTTTTCCTGCTTTCTTTTCTCCTGCCCCTGCCCGAGCTGGGGTGCATTTCTTATGCAATGCTGATATGAATGACAGCCTGCAGAAGGCAGAGCAGAGCATTTCCACAACACTCGGGCTGGTATTGTGCTGCACCTTATTATCATTCCCTAACCCTGCACATATGGTCATCTTCCATTCTTCTAACTGGTTCCAGGGCCCTGGAATTCAGCATGACCCCTGAGGGCTATTCTAATGCAATCAGTAGGAATACTATATCCAGGGCCAGTCCAAAATCAAAGGCCTGGCCAAAGCCCAGGATAAATTACAGCTGTTATAAAGAAATCACCTTTTCACCTTGGCCCTCATATTCTTTCAGTTTACAGTCATAACTCAGCAAGGCCAGCAACATTTGTCATTAATAAACCTGGTTGGATAAACAAGACTGATGGATTAACAAGTCACATGTAAAGAAATCTGAGAAAGTGAAAAGCTTTAGACAGGAGGTGAGGATAAGCTGATTTCTTTTTTCTCTCAGGTATGAGAAAAATTGACACAATTCCACATCTCTTTTTCTGTTCATTATGTTCTCCTGCAACATGTGCTGACATGACTGACAGCTCCAAGTACAGTAGGGCTGAACAGCTACTGAAGAGAGGAGCCCTGGCCTATGGGGTTTGGGATTTCAGGATGCGTGATGACCACATGATCTACCAGCCCGATGTTACCAGACACCCTGGATTCACTAAAGGAGGGACTCCTTCCCCATATTTATCTTTTATCCTACTTGGACACCACTGTTTTCCTTCAAACAAAACCCTTTTGTGATTTTAAGTGAGAGGAAAGGATATCTGACTCAAAAAGATCCACAGCCAGTTAAGTCCCTCATTTCCAAGTGAATTAAAGAAACACCTTGCATAAAAGTAATGTCATTAAGAACGTTAAACTGAGATGTTCCCAAATGTGCCACTTGGACAACACATGATTTTCCATTAATGAAACAAATGCACCATGCAGAAAATGGCACGTCAGAATGGGAAGGGTTAAAAAAGAGCTCTTGGAGATCTGTGAGAAAGAGGAAGAGCAGATTATATTCCCTAGCTCTCTTGGGAATGCCGGGGAGGGTATGATTTTTCTTTATTAATCTCTCTGTGATTTATAGGACCTTGATTTGAAAGTTGTTAAATACCTGTTAAAAACAGGGAGAGAAACGCTGCGAAACACCTACAGTGTATTAATAGTTTATACAAAAGATAGATAGGAGTATATTATATTTTAAAAAAAGAACAAAACCAGTATCTGAACTGTACAGTAACAACAAATCTCCACTAATGAGTCCAGATCCAAAATCCTCCCCAGTGCTACTCTGAGAGCACACAGGCAGCAAGGGACAGTTCAGTCGGCTCTAAGAAAGTGATGCCCAGGTGTTCAGAGATGTTTGCATTGAAATTCAAACCGATTGAGAAGTCTGTAATCTCTCTATTTTTGTTTCTGGCACAATTTGGTCTAATTAGTCCTAATTTGCCACTCGGGGTAGCGCTCTCCAGGCACGGAGGGAGGGAGGGAGCTGCGAATGAATATGCAAACACCCGGTTTAGGGGCTCCAAACAATATCCGGGGGGAAAAATAATTTATTAGGTTCTGGATGGGTGTTTTTTTTTTTAAACTATTTGGCCTTAAACTGTCTTCATGTGGCCATCAGCTGTTTACTCTGCAAACATCCCCACCCAGCCGGCACAATGCGGCAGCTGCACCGCACCTTTTGTGTTTTCAATTTAAAGCCTTTGGGTTGATAGTTCACATTAACATGGAGAGAAATATACAACTTGTGAGTTTGAAAAGCAGTTTTTACTCATAAAAACCTTTGATAGTTTAGCCATCTGGTCAGAGTGAAAGAAGCTCATAAAAGAGGCCCAAATAGGGTCAAAGGTCTCTTGCTACGTGGGTCAAGGGGGCCGAGGAGGGTTTGCTGTAGTGGACTTTACTAAAAACTTGTCAGTGAGGATCTTTGACAAATTATGGCACATTCCATGGCTTTTTGGGAAAGTATTTGATTACAGTGTGCAGGAATGTTGTTGATATTTGCAAGCTTTAAGGAAAAAAGGCATTTAAATCAGAAGCTGTAAAGGGCCTTTCGGAACCGCGGCGTGCGTGAACACGCGCAGGGAGGATTTTTATTTCACTCTGCTTTAATTTTTTTTTTCCTTTTTTTCTTTTTTTTTTTCCAGTATAAAAAGATTCAGGGGAAAACAAAACAAAAACCTCTTTACTGCAGAAAGCACAAAGGCTTTGACCTTTGATTCAGGTCATTTATTCTTTTAAATGGTCACAAATTATAAACCATCCAATTACTTTTTTTTTTTTTCTTTCCTTCCAACCTTTGGTAAGTGACAAAGCAATAAACAAAACGGGGGAAAAGAAAGTTAAACATCTCCCTTATTTTTCTGGTTTCTTCTTATCAACCTAAGTTAATTACACTGCTTCTATTTAGAAGAGGTTGTTACGAAAAGTAACAGGATTTGAGCAGACTGAAAGCAATTTTCTTGTAAAGGTTCAGAAGAAAGCAGAGGAAATAACATTTTTATGAGGTGTTTCATGGCACAGCATTATAATAAGTCATAGTACAGTAGTCATGGCTTAAGGGACAAGGCTACATCACTAAAACCCACAAAAATCGTTGTTTTGAAAGTTTTGGGTTGTTCTTTCATCCTAAGGAAGGGTGGAAAGCAGCAGAGAAATGAGTCAGTTAAGATGATGTACTTAAAATATACACTACTAACATTCCTTAGTAGAAATCCACCTATTTCAGCTTAATCCAACTTCCAGTTGCACACACACCACGGACCGTGGCCTCAGAAAATTGGGTGCATATTCACCTCACTTGGAGCAAAACCCACATGGCATTTTCTGAGGAGTAACCTCAGATGGGGGCAAAAAAATTAGGACAATTGCAACTTATTAAAACTTGCCTGGCTGGGCTGGCAGTTTGAAAAGCATTTTGCCAGTTCGTGATTGAAAGGTATTTTGTTGTTTTTAAGGCGGACGGGGCAGTTCACAGCTCCTGGCAATGTGGAGGGGTTCAGCATTGCAAAAGCTGTTTTTTCTGTGCATGCACGAAAAGCAGGGCTCTGCTGCTCCCTGCACCACCCTCCTTGGGACAGCCGAAATTAGACTCTGACCTGAAAGCAGCGAGACATCAGAGCTGCCAGTGCAAAACAGAAATGCAGGATTACAGCAAGGCAAATAAAGATATGCATCAGCCAGTTGTCACCTGACTGTTTTTTAACAAACATAAATCAGCTTTAATAAGTTGGATTAGTCGTTTTCTTTTAAGGGAACTCTGATTTCTGTACCTAGTGCTGACCCTGAAATGACTGTGTGTCATACAAACACACCAATTTATCTGACTTGTGCATTTCCATATATCTCCTACCTCCTGGCTGGAATTTATTTTACATGGAGATTCTCAGGGGATGTAAATCTGTAAAGCCCCATTGATTTCAGCAGATCCTGGCTGCTGGGGGCAGGCTGATGTATCCACAGAGGTTCTGGCCCAGGGTGTTTATACTGCCCCTAAATAAATAAATAAGGAGCATTAAGAGGTCATTATGTTTAGAGTGCAGCTCTGCTCCCAAGCAGGTTACAGTGGGACAGTTAAACAGAAACCTGGCCTTGTTAACCACCCCTTTACAGCCTTTATAATAAATAAGCTTGTCCATTACTCATAATGATCACTGGGGAGGGCACTGGCTTTCTGAAATTAAGAAAGGAATACAAAAAGATAGGAGGGCAAAAGCCCCAAACTGCTGAGGGTGTGGAATAGTCCTGGCCTGAAGCACAGGGCCAAAACCATCCTCCCACAGCAGAGAGCAGCCGGGCTCTCAGGACAGTGATTGACAAGCACACTGATGCCTCATCCTGCTCCAGGAAGGGAAAACCTTGTCTTGGAGACCTGCTGGAAGCCACGGGCTGGAGAGGGCACTGCCTGTCCTGGTGGGTGTTTGCTGAACTCCAGTATCGAGCTGCACCGGCAAGAAATTACCTTTGCTAAACCTAGACAAGGCAACCAGTAAATGCTGCTCTTATTCATCTCTCTAATCCCTAAATCCTACTAAACTATTTGCCTCAGTAATATCCCACTGCAGTAAATTCCACGGGTTAATCATACACCAAACACAAGATTATTTGCTTGTATTCATTTTTGCTGATTTATAAAAGGACTTTTTCGATTCGTCTGCTGTTTAGCTTTAATCATCAGACTCGTGGGGATGGGTGGTGGTCCCTGTGCTCTCCAAGGCCTCGTGGCCAAACCTCCAGGCAGGACTGGCTGAGGCACAAGCTCCAGGACAAGGCAGATGTGCTGTAATTTCTCCTGAGGAGGAAAGTTGGTTTCTGTCCCTGAAATTCCTTAGAGATCCATTCAGTTAATGTGGGACATCAGTTGCCCTTTGATGACAGAGTCCATGGAGCCTATATGTGCCAGCAGCTGCTCTTTAATTATAACATTACCCCAGGACCTGTGGGGACAAGCAGTTGCAGAGCATATGTGGGTCAGTAGCTGATGAAGCTGAAATTTATCATCGGAATGATGCCCAAGTGCTTTGCAAAGCAGGAGAATGATTAAGTATGAAGGTAGCACTAAGCAAGGTTTAAAGATTAAGCTCAGATGAGAGGTATTTAAACTCAGATAATGATGTGAAAGCAATGGACAGTACTCCTGGTAAGATGTTAAAGGTTAGAAATACAAGGTTTTACAATAGAGAGGCACCTCTTGGCTCAGGAAAGCTCTCTGCAGTCAGCAAGAGACCAAATCAACCCTCAGTCACACTGGCTTAAATCACAAAGTTACTCCCAGTCATTCCTGTGTGAGGGAGGTTCAACTGAGCACGTTTCACTTGTTCTCACCCTCAGTTCATTCTGTTTAATTGGCATATGCAGATGACACCATTTTATAGCATCTTGTAGCACAGCCACAGGAATAAAACAAGCACTGTGGGGGTATGGAGATAAATACTCTGCATCTGCAGACAGGAAATTGAAATTGTTCAACAGGAGTGGGAGAAGCTCTGTGGTCCCAGGACACATCATGGAATTGTGTTTCACATCACCAACTCCCAGACCCAAAGCTGCTCTGACTGACAGAGCTCAGACTCTTTCCCTTTGGAGAGCCAGAGGTCCCCAGGTCTGTGCTGGCTGAATTTCACTGCTTTTCCCAGTCATACCCTGCCCTGAGCACACACTTCAATTCTCTTTTTGAGGCTATCATTTCCTACAAGAAAAAAACAAAAAAAAAACCATCCCAAAACTTAAATCAACAGAGTGACAGGTGAAACCAGGCTGCAAGGTGGTTTTGCTGTACTGCAGCCACCTCTGCACAGCCTCATGTACATGACAGCTCAGGTTAAGAGACTCCTCTGATAGATACCATGGGAAACACACAAGAAGTGAGTAAGGTTTGACTCATCCACTCGAAATATTTCCTCCTAAGAACAGTTTGATACAAACAATATTCCTGAATATCTGCACTGCAGAATAGCTGTCATTTTTAGGTAACTGTTTGACACAAGCAGTCCCATGAGCAATGATTTAATTTTTTTTAACGAGCTCTTAACTCATCTGTTGCTCAGTTATCAATGGCTGTGTGGCTTCACCTGGTGGTTAACATTGGACACCTCCTTAAAAGTCCTTCATATCCATAAAATTGCACAGACTGTAACAGGAGAGTTGTGACTGTTAGCTGCTATTACCACCCAATTTACACTTCTTGGTTTGTTCTGTTGCCTTTTGAATCGGGGTTGCAGATTATCACCTCTCCAGCACAACAAACAAAACACGGGTGTTGTGATGAACTTATCAATCCCCATTAATTATATCAGCGATGTGGTGAAATCATCTATTCTGCCATCTCTGGAATATTGCTTGGCTTCAGGTTTGGCTCTCTCAATCCGATTTGTAGATACTTATTCTTGCACTCGTGACCTCCTGATTGGATTATTGGAATTCTTTGCTGACAGCTCTTCCTGATAAGGCCTGCACAGGATTCAATTAATCCAAATGCAGTAGTGAAGAAATTCTGTTAAACAACCGCTCTCCTCTTGTGGTGTGTATAACCCTTGAGTAGCTGTGTTGAGCAGCTGCAGAGGAGCTCAAACTGCATCAGGAGCAGCAAAGATCTCACCCTGCCCATGCCCAGCCCTCTCATCAACCTCCTTCCTGGCCCCACAGCAACATGTGCCTCTTTTGGGTGCTCTTAATCTCTTTATCTACTGATCTTCCGTTTACTATGCCCGAAGTAATGAAGTATTTTCATCCTCAGTATCACTCTGTGATTAAGGAATAAAGATCCCCCTCCCTATTCTCCAGTGTGGCACTCAGCTCTGGAGTCTATATAAAGTTGAGTTTCCACAGCAGGAGACCCTGAGGAGCATCACAATTTTCCATCCCTCTCTGTGGACAGCTGAGATCATGGTGGACTTCCCACTGGTCGTGTTTTTGGGTGAGGGAAGGAGGAGAAATCTGCCAGAAAAAAAGTCTACAGGCTCTTCCAGATCTATATAGAATCATGGAATCACTGAGGTTGGAAAAAAACCCGCAGCCCATCAAGTCCGAGCTGTGATTGATCCTCACCTTGTCCCCAGCCCAGAGCTCTGAGTGCCACCTCCAGCCCTTCCTTGGACACCTCCAGGGATGGGCACTCCAAACCTCCCTGGGCAGCCCCTGCCAAGGCCTGAGCACCCTTTCCATGAAGGGTTTAAATTAATTTTTAAATTAAAATAACAAAGTAAGACTCTGCTGAACAGTTTTGAGATTTTCACAGTAATACATGAAAATCTCTTGCCACTACCTCAGGACAGGGAGAAGCTGGTCCTGATGCAAAGCAGCCTGGAGTGCAGCCAGGAATGCTGGATGGACCCTTCCACAAGACCAGAACTTGCAGCATAAGCCTTGCCACTTGTCCCTGAGGTAAAAATCCCTTCCAGATTTGAGGGTAATATTTATTTGGGCTTCACCTTTAAATGAAAGAGAAGAGTCTGGGTGACACCTGCCTTTGCACAGAACGTGACTCATTTCCCTGGGATGGCACCTGAAGCTTGATGCTTGCATGGAGCTCTCCCAAACTAAGCTGAAAGTTCTTTTTTGTTTTGCTGATCATTCTGAAAAGATCTTCCATCGTTATTTTTGATACAGCTTGTTATAACAGCAACAGGGATATCACAATTTTATATCACAATTTCAACCTTTTAAAGTATCTGACTTCACTGACAGACACCAGAAAGCCAGAAAAAGAATTTCTGTTCTTTTTGCACAGAACACTGATAATATTTATTGGTCAAAACATGAACTGGTTAAAAAGATACTGGCTTTTAAGTGATATAAACCAGATTTAGACCTCCTTGGTTGTGCCAAACTGCTGCTTCCATTTGTAAGACAAAGAGGAGAAGCTGGAGGTTATCCACACCAGGGGCAGCCACGTGGCCACACATCCTGCTCACACACAACCTGTGCAAATATTTTTAAAATTCCAGAGCCCATAGTGTGTGTGGGAGGGATGAGGGGACCCTCATGAATCTTCCCAGTAAATCCTGGGGCTTATCGAATATTTATCAAAACTCAGCAGCTGTTTTGCCAAGGGTTTATGACAGATAGAATTTAGATAACTTCTGAAAATTAAGGAAGGCTAATGAAGTTCACGTTAGGAATTTGTTGGTGCTGCTCAGGAGCATTGTCTGGCACGGAGTTCAAGGGTGCTGGCCTAGAGATATTTAAAGAAATCAACATTTCACTGCAAATTTCAGCTGGGTGTATCTCACAGCACAGCAAAGCAAGCTCGTGTCAGCTGGGGGTGATGGAGCTCTGGAGATGACCCAGGCCAAGCCCCTGCCCAGGCAGGTGGCACAGGGATGTGCCAGGTGAGTTTGTTTCCAGAGATGGAGGTGCCAACACCCACTAAAGCACTCATTCCGTGGCCTCTTTCTCCAAGGAAGATGTTCCCAGGCAGTGGATTATAAATGCCATGCTTCGTTACATTTTAAACAATAAAAATGAATGACCCATCTCAGCGAGTGTCATATTTCTGGAAGGGAGGATAACCTGTGTGGTTAGGAACATGTCCTAAATCTATCTGCTCCATTAACCTTTGGAAGTTGGAGCAGCTCTAAGGTTTGAGAAGCAATTAATATCTCACAGGCAACAACATTCTCAGATGGATGACCCAGGATTTCAGTTACACCTGAGCAGAAAGTAATACCTCAGCAAGCTCTCACAAAGAAAAAAAACCTCATTTGAAAGTGCAGTGAGAGGTCATAAAAATCGTGGATTACTTTAGTTAGTTATTTGTAACAGGTAAATGCATGAGTATAACTTCCTGCAGTGGGGGGAAAGGTCTTTATGATTTTTCCAGGGTTATGAATACATAAATAACAATGGTCACTTAAGAAGGACAGAAGCTTTGGGATTAACCTTTCTACACATTTCTAAGTAACCTGTTGACCCAGCGAAGGATTTTTTTCTTGTTTGCTCTCCACATCAATCATATCTATAGGAGATGTAAACATTTCATCATCTAGCTCAAAATGAAAACTAGAAAATAATCACCCGACCTTTACAATTAGCTGTTTACACTGAGGCTGCCCGTGGGTCAATGCGTTACTACAAGAGCTCTTGTGTAAGAAATGAGCATTTTTAGCTCTGGCACGGATTTCTCCCAGCTCAGGCTCCAGTCCATTCCCCACAGCACGTTTACAGTGACCTCCCACTGCTCCAGGGACAGGAAATCCCCTCCCCACCACAGCTCCATCAGGATGGCTTTGGATGTTGGTCTCTCAAGGTGGGTGTGTTCCCCAAGAGGTGACCTCCCTCCTCCAAGGGCATCTCCACCTCCCCAGCCTGGGCCCTTGGGTCATCAATAACACCAGAGAAACCCCAGAAATGGAAGATTAGATATGTTCTAGTGGGTTTGCTGGTGGATATTTTTATTTAAACTCCCCAACACATGAATTTACCCAGGGAGAGGAGAGGCCCAGACTCAGGCTCTGTTCTTGCCCACCAGGGTTCAGAGCTTAGAGACAACTCACAGAGCTTTCCAACGTAAAAACAACACGATGTGTCCAAAGTGGTCACATCAGATCAGTAACCCAGCGTGCCATGAAGGCAGCACCAACTTGTGCTGGCACTGGGACGAGCCTTTGTTGAGGACCAGCTCTTGAGTAAGAACTAATTAAACTGTCTCAGTTTAGACACTGCCTCACCCGGGAGAGTTTTGCTCAGGGTTCATTTGTAAACACAGCTATTATTTATAAATTGTGAGTCAGAGAGAAGGGGCACAAAAAAAGCTCTGCACTGCTGCTTTATAGGAGCCTTCATCTAGTAAATAACCAGTGAACAAAGTTTGTTGATCTGAAAAGAAAATCGACTCCAGACCAATGGCTCCATCCTAATCACAAAGAGTACATTAATCTCTTAATAACGTCAGGCTTCCTTTGGAGTAATTCTGCCTTTTTCCACAAGCTTTTTGCATGCAACAGATTCCTTCTGGGTTCAGCTTCTTCTGGCTTTGTGCCATGACAAGGTAGGCATGGAACCCAAGTGCTCAACCAGCTTCCCTCCCGTTAAACCACACTGTGAACATTGTCAGGACACTGGTCCAGGCTGGAAATTAAAACCAGCTGCCATTACAATTGCACTGCAATGGCATCACAGAAATGCAGCTCCTGCTTTCCACTCAGGTTTATCAGAGTGGGCACAGCATCTGGCATGGAAAAAAGCCTCAAACACCAAACTGTGCCTTTAATCTGTGCAGGCATTTTCCACGAATACATAAGGAAATAAGTTCATCAAAACCTAATTACCCAACCAGCAGTGCCACCACTGCTGCCTGCAGCAAATGCACGTCCAAATTCAAAGTAATCCGAGTGGAGGCTCCAAAAATATAAATTCACAATTTGTAAGTGCATGATTTCAGAGTGCAAAGGCATTTGCAATGTTTAACTGATTCAGTCTTGATTAAAATGCTCAAATATCACCTACAAGTATCAGTTTGGCACCCATGGCATAGCACAGCTGAGCCTGAGTGCCACTCAAGAGTTCTGTTTCTATTTGGAGAAGAGAAACAAATAGACGTAAACAGATATAAATAAGATTACTTGTTTTTCTGTAAAGGTTGGATGAGCACTGGCATCAGAGATACTCTCAGATTTCTTCCTTTCAGCCCCAAAAGCTTTATTTAAAGCAGCCTCTGAGCTCTTTGCAATCTTTAGTGGCTTTTAGCCACATTCTAGAAAAGCAAAAGGAGCCACAGCCTCTGCTTGGGGGAGGAGGCTGAGGCTCACCATGGCTGAACAAGGTGCCCAAGGTCAAACAAGAAGTCTGCATCCAAGATTTTTGCTTCAGGACTTATAAACGTAAATAAAAATCGGCAAATCTTCAGACAACCTAATTTCTGCCATTCCCCAGCCCCACCAAAACCACTGAGCTGTGCTGAGGCAAACTACAGACCTCTCCCTCCCCTCGTATCTGACAGCCAAGGAAATGGTGCAGAGAAACTGAAAATAACTCGTTTCTTGAAGAGAGGTAAAATGTGGCAGGGAATGTCTTGCTGCTTCCTTTCCAGAAGGAACCCACGTCCCTCCCACTCTTCACAAGGTGACATTATTTGTCTCTTTGGTCTGATAAAGAACTTTCAGGCCTCCCCCCCACCCCACAACTTTTTCACATCCCTCCAGCCAGAGGAAAAGTGCAGGAATTGGCAACACAGAAAACCAGCAGTGCCTTTAGGTTAACACAACATAGGGATTCCCAGGCATTTAGGATTTACATTCAACTCCAAGTGGAAAATTATTTCCATCTCGTCCATCAAGTCCCACACCAATCCTTTATCACAGACACATTTCAAGGAGAGCACTGAGATGGAGCACACAGACTAATGAGCTAAAACTCATCCCAGAGGGGAGAAACACCCCAGCTCCTGGCTTTGAGAGTCCGAGGCTGGATTCCTGGTTAATACAGCAGATGCTTTTATTAATGTCCAGAGAGCAGCTGAAGTGGGGCAATAATTGGCAGGGACTGACCTTGGGCTAATTCGAACAAACCGTCTCCAAAGGAAATTTGTGCTTTCATGGAGCACCTCTCTCTATTCACACAGCCCCTGCCAAGGCACAGTTGTGGTTTTTTTTTTTTGGTTTTTTTTTTTTTTGTTTTTTTTTTTTTTTTTTTGGTGGGGGAAAAACTAGATTATGAAAGGATCTGAGCTTTTGATGTTATTGTTTATCTCTGAAAACAAACTTTCGTGTTTTGGTTTTTTTTCTCCCCAGAATATACACATTGCCAAAAAGTTCCCACAAGTTAAATGACAGAATTGTCTTCAAATGGCCACAGCACCAAAGCTCCCTGCTAATGAGTTGCAGATCTGCATCATAATTGAACACCCAGATTTCCACTTACAAAAGAAGGATGTGGTCACCAAGAACAAATAACATTAGAGAGCCAAAAAAATAATAATTAAGAAGAAATGTGCCGGGCGGAGAGTACAGTAAGTGACATAAATATCGGCCTAATTGCTGAAGACACGACTCGTGAAAAGACCAATGGAGATGGGCAATGCCCCATTGCTCCTCCGACTGCAGCGATGATACGTGGCAACACCAGCTTTAATTGAACAATCCCCGGCAAATATTTATGCAGCTTTTCCAGGCTCCTCTCCCCTTTTAAAAGGCAAAAGGACTCGGGGAGGATTTTTTTTTTTTCCTCCTCTCCAGCGATAGCGCACGGGACACGCAAACAAAGGGACAAGGAGAGAAGAAATGACAGAAATGAAAAAGGAGAAGCTGGCCACGGTGGCCGTGTTTCATGTTAACGGGGCTTCACTGTCCCGCTGCGTGGCCCAGAATACTCCATCACAAGCACTGCCAGGGGCCCATGCTGGGTGGCTAATTAAAACAATTACAAAGACAAAGAAGGTATCAATAGCATTCCAAGCAGCAAACAAAGAGATAAAATAGTGAAGGTTTAAATCATCAATGGTTGATCTCTCCCGGGATAGTTTTGATGTGGGGAGCGGCTCCCCAACTCTCTCTCTCCCCTCTCAAATCAGAGAGCTGGTTCATTTTAGGTTATTTCATCACAAAAGGTGTGGGAATGGGCCTCTAAAATAGTCTCAAAAAAACTGTGGTGAAGTAAGGGTTTGCTGTTTGGAAGTTTCTGTCTCATAAACTTGGGATAGTTTTGTGTTGGGATTTACAAGATGATTTGTTTAAAGCTCACTAAAGAGATTACAGCTTTTATCCATAACCCCCATCTCTTCTCTACCAGCAATTACAGGCATAAAATAGAAGTGCTTCAGTTTTAATTCCAGGTTTTCACAGGCAGGGAGGATAAACGCGTATCTTGGAGGGAATCAATAGGAGGAGAATAGACGGCTGCATAAATTAGGCAAGTCCCTCAGATTCTGTTAAAGATTTCCCCCAAAGTTTTGATAAAGACAGTTCCACAGAGCAGTCTATATATAGAAAAATGGTAAGCAAGCCTCAAGTGTTTGCAAGCCAGGCTGGGGTAATACTTTAGACAAACACGCTTACCTTGAGTGAGGAGTGTAAACAGTGACAGTTGTTTTTCTCATACACCGAATTAAAGGCAGCTTCTCCAGAAGGGCCACTCCATTTCATACCATCTCTATGCCCCAGCACAAAATGTTACTTTACAGAAACCCACTTTTCAACAAAAAGCTCTTTGGAAACCTTTGTTACACTGATTTAGTTATCTCCAGGCCGGTTTACCCAAGGTTTACCCCAAACTACAGAGCGACTATGGGCAAAAAGTTATGTGAGTTTACAGGGGTTTTTCGTTTGCTAAATTAATCAAAGAGCAGGGCTGGGTGTGGCAGCTCTGTAAATGCATTCTGACTTCCACTCAGCTGTTCTTTTAATCAGCAGGATAAAGAGCCAAAAACTCCAATTAGCCAACAAGAAACCTGGAGGGGCAATGGCAGCTTTTTCTGATTGTTTCCTCTGATGGCAGAAAAGTGATTGGGGATGCAATAGTTAGGGAGAGATCAGCAGCTGAAATAAATCAGTAAATAAACTGTTAACATGGAAAACTACAGACATGGATTCTTTTTGCAGAACTGTCCCTTCAAAAATGTCTTTTATAAACTTGGAATTAAAAATTGCATTAAAGTGTCTACATAAATGTGCAGTTTCCCTCCAAACCATCCCTGCAACTGTTATCAGGAAAACACAAACACTCTACCCATGTTTGAGAAATTAAGGACTAAGGATGATAAAAGAGGAGCTGTGTTTTTAATGGATTCTAACAACTCTGTTAAAGTTGAGAAAAATGTGATTCTTTGTGAAAGAAGACAGTAAATCTGATTTTCCCTGCAGGTTCCATTTGAGTACATGTTTATATGTGCAATTCTTTACTGATGCTGATGGATCCCCATAACGGGGGGCACAGAGGGGAAGGATGTAGGTTTATAGCTTATTCAACATATTTTTACATGGGGAAGATTATTGGATTCATAGCCTCAGAATGACAAAATGTAATGGAAGCAAAACCCCGCTGAATTAGACTCTCACAATTTGTCTTGAGGGAGCTGAATGACAGGAAAGATCTATTTGATTTTTTAACACGTCCTAAACTTAGTATGACATTGTGAAGAGGTTGCAAGAAATGATTGTTGTTATTTTTCTTTCGTAGTAAAGCTCCATGAAACCTCTGATTTCTGCTGGGAGATTTCATGCTAATTTTGTAGCAACTTCTACACGAGCAGGATGTGAATAACCTGAGGATTTCATAAATGAAAGCCTCCCAAACATCAGAAGGATTAGGCTGACACTGAACGTTTAACTGCTCTGCCAAACA